>VBRH01000283.1:22544-53123 GCA_014578085.1 Cardamine resedifolia | reverse complement strand
AGGATAGAGGCGGAAAAGGGTGTGATAGTCACCAACCACTCACTGAATGTATGTATTTGGTTATGTACAATTCTCAAATACCTAGTTGGTAAAAGTTGTATATGCAGTAATTCCACAATTTCTTGCAAAATGAGTCATTGTTTCTTTTCTTTTCATTTTGGATATTTATCTGTTTCTTCTTTGGTTTAACCTTGTCTTCGCTGCTGAAGGGTGCTGACAGCATTTTTTTGAATTGTGCTGCTTATGTCTAGGTAACTTTTAATGGATCATATGATCACATGAATATCGATGCAACTAGGTACGGCCTTAATATTATTTCCTGCTCCTAGTCTATTAAATTTTAGAGAGTTTTAACTTCGAAACTATAAATCTTTTATGTTTTATTGTTTTCTTGATTTGATGGTAGTGTTGAGAATCTGGAAATCATTGATCCATTCCATAATGCTCTTTTGGGCACTAGCAACAAAAAGAGGAGTTTGTTCCAGATGTTCAAGACAACAAAAACAGTTGGCGGGTATTTGGAAACTCATTTTAGAGTTGTAATTACTAATAGAGACCTCTTTGATTCATGTATATAAGTTTGGCATTTCAGCATTCTAATTGTAATCTTCATAGTAATGTTCTTCAATCATTTGCATACTTCATTGTTTATTTAACTCACTAGTCATTTATTTAATGCATGATATGTTGGTCAGGACTAGGCTTCTTCGTGCCAACTTGTTGCAGCCTCTGAAAGATATTGAAACTATTAACACTCGCCTGGACTGCCTGGTTAGTATAGCTACGATTAGGGTGTCATATTTTCTAAGGAACTTCTTAAGACATATCATTCAATTTCCGTTATATGTTAAATATGTTGATTCACAGAGCTTATCATTGTGCAGCTACCAGAAATTTGTATGATGATGCATTAATCATAAAGCAAAATTCCTCTTCTTGTAACTGCAGGATGAATTGATGAGAAATGAACAACTATTCTTTGGGCTTTCACAGGTTTTACGTAAATTTCCAAAAGAGACTGGTAAGTAATTAAGAGAAAAAGTGGGAAGATCCTGAACTTTTCTCGTTGCATTCAGTATATTGAGTTGGTTCTGCTCATAATCACATCAACTCAAGAGATTCCTGACCATCATCCACAACTTTCAGATCGAGTTCTTTGTCATTTCTGCTTCAAGCCTAAGAAAGTCACAGAAGCGGTCATAGGTTTTGAGAATACCAGACGGAGCCAAAACATGATTTCAAGCATTATCTTACTTAAGACTGCATTGGATGCTTTGCCTCTACTTGCAAAGGTATGTTTTCTTTCTCATTTTGTTAACAGTTTTTTCGCTTGATTTAGCAGTTATGTCTATGACCTACCCCTAATCTTAGTCGCATCCTGTCCCATGTAAAAATGCAGGTTCTGAAGGACGCAAAATGTTTTCTCCTTGCCAACGTTTACAAGTCTGTGTGTGAAAATGATAGATATGCTACCATCAGAAAAAAGTACGCGCATTAGTGGGTCTTGCCAGTAGATATTAACTATGAACTTCGTTTCTGGAAGTCCTTTCTATTTCCTCCTTTAAGGTTTCTATAATTTAGAGTGTCGAAGTAACTAGACTCTTTATCCTCTTTTTGTTTCAGAATCGGGGAAGTTATTGATGACGATGTTCTCCATGCACGGGTTCCTTTTGTTGCCCGCACACAGCAGTGTTTTGCTTTAAAAGCCGGAATTGATGGATTTTTGGATATTGCAAGGAGAACCTTCTGTGATACTAGTGAAGGTGAACCAAGAATATGCTTCATTTTGTATTATCATTGAATTTTCCTTTTACAACTTTGTTCTGCAAATCTATAATCTCGAAAACACTGACAGCAATACATAATCTGGCTAGTAAGTATCGGGAGGAATTCAATTTGCCAAATCTAAAACTCCCTTTCAACAACAGGCAGGGGTTCTTTTTCAGAATTCCACAGAAGGAAGTTCAGGGAAAACTTCCAAGCAAATTCACTCAGGTTAAAAACGCACTTCCATTGGAAATTTAATCTTCTGTCTATCTCTATATAATATGGCTTTCCTGACTTTACTCTTCTTGTACTTGGTATGTTCCAGGTTGTAAAACATGGGAAAAACATACAATGTTCGAGTCTGGAACTAGCTTCTGTAAGTTGAATCATCAAGTTTTTAGATGCCATGTTTCCTTGTGTGATTTTCTTGGTACTTAATCATTTTTAGCAGTTCAGGAAATGATATAGTTCAGGCTTACGTTACAGCTATTGATACAAAGTTCAATGTTTGCTGTGAATGATATTAAGTGCACAAAACTCCCCCTCTCAAAGTTCTAAACCAGCGAAGACTTGAAACACCATGGATCTTTTTGATATGAGAAGAATGAGCCCTCAAAATTAGCAAAAGTAGGAACTATGTTCATGATTCAGGAACCTAGACACGATGTTTCATTAATATGTACCGCACATTGATCTATTGTGCAGTTGAATGTCAGGAATAAGTCTGCCGCTGGAGAGTGTTTCATTCGAACAGAAACATGCCTGGAAGGTTGATAATTTCACATTGCTCGCAACAATATGTAGTAACACAATTTATTATATTCCTATCAGGCTTGGTTTGCCTATGCCTATTACATGAAATGTTTTCCATATGTATGCAGCACTAATGGATGTTATAAGGGAAGATATCTCTGCCCTCACACTTCTAGCAGAAGTCTTATGTCTCCTAGATATGATTGTTAATTCATTTGCGCATACAATATCTACAAAGCCAGTGGATCGATACTCCAGACCTGAACTAACAGGTAGCTGACTCTCTCACTATCATTCCTCAAACACCTACCATCGTATCCTCACATTTTCCTTAACTCTAAAGAAATTCTTGAACAATTAAACTGAGGCATATGATAGATAGGAAACAGTGTGGAGTGTGTGGAATATCTTTCATGCACGGCACCTTAAGTGAAATGATGGATGAACGTTTTGTGTGGAATTTTACTTGTTTATATATTGTTTGGCAGATAGTGGCCCTCTGGCAATTGATGCTGGAAGGCATCCCATCCTAGAAAGCATACACAACGACTTTGTTGTAAGTTGTTCATGCTATTTCTCATGTACTATCTTCCCTCAATTTATTCTGAGAAATCATTCTGGTGGCAAAGCTTGAAGAAAAGTATCTGATATTCTTTTTCTCACTAACATTAGTATCCAAGAAATCACTCTCTTCACCATCTTGCATCCTTTCTTTTCATTTTGGGCCCTGTGTACGCTTGTTTAACTCACAATTTTTTCTCTCTTTTGCAGTCTAATAGTATATTCATGTCAGAAGCAACTAACATGTTGGTAGTTATGGGTCCAAACATGTAAGAGAACTCTTGCTTTACTTCCTCGATTGCTGATCAGTTTTCCAGCAACTCCTCATTGGCTCATGTCTGTATTTGCATTCCATATGTCAAGGAGCGGAAAGAGCACATATCTCCAACAGGTGTGTCTAGTAGTCATTCTTGCTCAGATCGGCTGCTATGTCCCAGCTCGCTTTGCAACTATAAGGGTGGTTGATCGCATATTTACAAGAATGGGGACAATGGATAACCTTGAGTCGAATTCAAGCACGGTAATCCTCTAAATTCTCGCTCATATATTCTCCTACACTGGTAGATGATAATTTCCTAGGATTTGGCCTGTTAATGAATCCCAACAGTTTTGATATCACAAGGAGAGCAATCTACATGCAGAGAAGTGATATCACAATTCTCATTCCTTACTTTCATTGTCACAGTTTATGACTGAGATGAGAGAGACCGCTTTCATAATGCAGAATGTCACCAATAGGTAGCCTTTGTGAAAGCAATTGATACAAATGAACCTCCCCTTTAGTTTCATATCTTAGTAACGCCTCAAAATGTAGGAGTTTGATAGTCATGGATGAACTCGGGAGGGCGACATCATCCTCAGACGGGCTAGCAATGGCATGGAGCTGCTGCGAGTATCTCTTATCGCTCAAAGCGTTAGCATTTAACTGAGTTTTTCCCACTGCCGCAAAAGTACTTAAAATGTAAAATGCAAATGTGCTTTTTGTGGCTATAAACTTCCAGGTACACAGTATTTGCAACCCATATGGACAGTCTCGCAGAGTTAGCAACCATCTACCCAAATGTCAAGGTTCTTCACTTTTATGTAGACATCAGAGACAACCGTTTAGACTTCAAGGTTCTGTCTACGTTCCTTTCGTATGGGTTGTATGGTTTTAGCTACTGCTGCTAAATGTTCCATCTTCTGATCAGTTTCAACTACGAGATGGAACCCTACATGTGCCACACTACGGCCTTCTGTTAGCTGAAGTGGCTGGTCTGCCTAAAACAGTGATTGAAACAGCTAGGACCATAACTTCAAGGATCACTGACAAGGTATAACCCAAAATTTGCAGACTTGGAATTAAGCTCTTATTTCATCCATACAATACAACCTAGAATTAAAACAATTAAGCTCTTTTGTCTTCGGAATTCTCATTTTCATGATGAATGTTGGGCAGGAAAATAAAAGAATAGAACTAAATTGTGGGATGCACCACGAAATACATAGGACCTACCGAGTTGCTCAAAGGTTGATATGCTTGAAATACTCTAGACAGACGGAAGACTCAATCCGCCAAGCTCTCCAAACTCTTAAAGACAGCTTTATAGAGGAAAGGCTCTAAAGTCTAAACTGAAACTTCTTGGTGACAATCAAGCCACCCACGCTTAACAATAACTATATTCTTCAGTAACTACAAAGTGTTCACTCTCCATCTTTAGTCATGCAAGTTTAGTCAATTTTAAAAAGATAGTCAACATATTCAGTCTTATTTGCATCCAGAAGATATAAGATAAGAACAAATAAATCTACACTAGTTATAAAATAAAAACATCATTACCAAAATAAACTAAGAAATTTAGCTTTATGGTCACTATCAAAGATTTTAAGAAGTCAAAACTTGAAATAAACTCTTGAATGTGAAAGTCTTCAATCCCAAAATATAATTTCAGAAATCGGAAACACAAATCCACACAGAAGATATACCACTTCGAGAAAAACAAAACATAAAATTGATCACCGGTAACGACGAAGGGAGAGAGAGTTGTTCTTCTTCCAGGTTGCCCTGCGGGAAGGTCGGTTCTTGTGATTGTTGTGACCCTTTCCACGAAGACCACGATTCTTCTTTCCTTCTGAGGTGAGACCTCTGAGCTCTCTGTGCTTGTGCACTGGGTTGCAGATCCAGTTGATCCTTGGATCATTTCGGACAGCATTGTGTGCAGGGTCCACAAGGATAATCTCATAGTACTTGTAGGTAGAATCCTAAGCAAAACAATGACAACACCAGAATTAATCAACCAAATGTATCTCACCACACATTTACAGTATGTGCTAGATATAAGCATTTATAAACACAGGCCAAAGTCTAAATTACAAGATTCAAGGTCATTTTCCATTAAAAATGAACTAACATATAATCAGACAGAATATGATAGGTATACCTCATTGAGCCAGTAGGAGTTGACAACTCTAAGACCACCCAATTTGCGACCAGCACGTTCCTCAGCAACAGATCTCTTACTACGCTGGAATTTGAGCTGTGTCACTCCCTGGTTGGTGGGTTTACCATACACAATACCCTTGGGAACGGGCCTCTTGCGACCACCACGCCTCACACGAACACGGTAGACAACAAATCCCTGAGTCAAATAACCAACACAGACTCAGTACATGAAAAATTTAAAAAAAACCACACACAATTTTTTAATCCATTGCTTTAAGAATGTATCATTCTTAGACAGGAACAGAGTCCACAGAAGATAAAGAGCTGTTCAGTCAGAAGAATGAATCGATGTAGCTGGGTTCAGGAAGTATTCTATCATGTCCGCGCAGACATATCTCTAGGAGAAATACCTCCGCATCAAGACACCGCTTAACCAGCAATTTATAGACAAGAGATTGATCCGACATTACCTACAACTATTGAAAATGTATAAACTTATTAAACAAAGGAAGATAAGATGAAGACCTGTTTGGCCTTGTAGCCGAGACGACGAGCTTTGTCAGGACGAGTGGGACGAACAAGACGAACAATGGAAGGTTGCTGGCGATACTCCCAGCACCTAACCCTCTGCAGAAACCTCATCACATCCGACTGCTTCTTCCTCCATAGCTCCGACACGTACTTGTACGCCCCTGTCGTTAAAAATCACATTTCCTTCCTTTAATTTTCACTTGAACAACACTGAAACAGATTAGAGAGAGAGAGAGAGAGAGAAAATCGAAAACATACCCATTGCGATTTCCGCCGTCGCAGTCACTTATTTCTCACAATTAGGTTTCTGCTTTAAGTAGATGTAGTCATTGGAGCTAGGGCTTCCCTCAGATCGTCAAGCCCTTATTGGGCCTTTTCCCATTTCCATAATTTTTCCTCAGAAGAAAAGTAGAGCCCACGAGAAATTTAAGAAAAACATTTAAAAAAACAAAAAAAAAATGGGACAAGATACGGTAAGAGAATTAGTCCAATTCTCTTTGGATACGACTACGATACGACAGTTCTCTGCGCAAACCCTAGCGTTCTCGTGTCCGTGTGATATCCATCGGTTTCTCCAGGATATACATTGCACGCCCCAAGATTCTCTTATTATCACCGCCGTTTCTCTCGTGATCGTCGGCAATCTCACCGTGAATCATAAAGGATCCCGTGGTTTGATTCCATTTCCCCGAGTCATTGCTTGAAGTTTCAGGATCTTCTAGATTGAAGCCACTCGTTCGATTGTTTGTCGATGCGGACGTGTACGTTGTGAAGATCATATCGGAGATTTCGAGATATCTATCGTGTAGCTAAGCATTGTCCCTGCGATATATTCGATTCTGAGCTTGTGGGAGATTCTCGTTGATCTGATTATTTGATGCCGTCTTGATTCGCCTGAGAGTTTTCGTCTGTTAAATCTTTTGAAGTCGAATCAGAGAAGTAAAGAACCATTTTAGTTTTTTTTTCCCCTCTTGTAGTTACTTTTTTGTTTTCGGAAATCAAATTTCTGGCCGCTATTTTTTTTAAGGAAGGGGCTTGGATTAAGGTTTTCAAAACAGTAGATACGTGTGTGTGTGTGTGTGTTTATGAAATTAGTAATACATATGTATTTATTCATTATCAGATAAATCGAATGGCAATTTATTACAAGTTTAAGAGTGCGAAGGATTATGATACCATCTCCATGGATGGCCCTTTTATATCAGTTGGTTTTCTTAAAGAAAAAATTTACGAAACTAAGCATTTGGGAAGTGGTAAAGACCTTGACATTGTCATCTCTAATGCCCAAACTAATGAAGGTTTGTGTTCCTTCTTCTTTTGCAATAGATTTGCTATTCACTTGCATTGTCGAAATTTGCATGGTTTGCTGGCTGTCTTCTTTAGCATTGTTACCGAGTATTGTGATATTGTTTAGTATTTAACTGCTTTAGTGAAATGTCTGTGATGTGCCTGGTACTTGCTTGTTAGTTGAAGCAAAAAATTGAAATGCATGTATCTATGATGACGACATCATGAATCAAGTTTTGGATACTGTAATTTCTTTGAGTTGAATATGATTATTTCTCAATTTGTTCTGGTTGTGAATCATTAGAAAGAGTTACATGTAAATTCCTAACTACGATTCTCTGCTGGTATATATTACAATTTGTGGCCTTTATATTTTCTCTTTTCTGCAATTTCAGAATATCTAGATGAAGCAATGTTAATCCCAAAGAATACTTCTGTTCTTATTCGCCGGGTCCCTGGACGCCCTCGCATCAGAGTTATTACCACACAAGAGTAATTTCTGCGATCTATAACTTTATACTTAATTTCTCAGCTGTTTTCTTCAATCTTTGTGGCCCTTTTTCCTTTGACTCTATGAAAGATTAGAAAAAAGAAACAATATGAGCTGTGCATTTCATTATGATTTATGTGAAGATATACCGGACCCTCATTAGTAATGATGTAATACCTACATTTTGCAGGCCGAGAGTCGAGGCAAAAGTGGAAAATGTTCAGGCTGATACGAACAACTTTACTGCTGTAGATGCATCTGCGGTGAGTTGATTATCGCAAAATTTTCTCAGTTTTTGTTGGCATTGAATTCCTCTACAAAAATATCAATTCACACCTTAACCTATATTACAGGCTGAAGATGAATGGGATGAGTTTGGGAATGATTTGTATTCCATTCCTGATGCCCCAACTGTCCATTCTAGTAACCTATGTCCTGATCCTGCACCAGCCAATGAGAAAGTAGATGAAGAAACCAAAATTAAGGCGCTAATTGACACTCCAGCATTAGACTGGCAGCAGTAAGTAGTCTTATTTAACTGATGGGCATGGCAAGTGGAATTAGATATTGATCATACATTTTTGCATAACCTTTTTATTGTTCTTTCATGTTACAGACAAGGTGCAGATGGTTTTGGCCCGGGCAGAGGTTACGGGAGGGGTATGGCTGGAAGGATGGGTGGACGCGGTTTTGGTAATTATATTTTTCCTGAGATATTTTTGCTCAGAGACTGGGATGTTTTATTAATTATTGGCCAAAAATTCTGTTCTCTTTCATTAAAATGTAAGATACTGTGACTGATTATATTTGTGTGGGTAGGAATGGAAAGGAAAAATCCTCCACCAGGCTATATCTGCCATCGTTGCAATGTTCCTGGTATGTTAGATTTGGGGAATGGTTTTTATTTCGTTGCATATGGTTTTGATTATTGTCTCTATTGCCTAGAAAAAACTGTCTTCCGAGCATCTTTTTTTCTGACTCAGGACATTTTATTCAACACTGCCCAACAAATGGCGATCCTAACTATGATGTTAAGAGAGTTAAACCACCTACTGGTATCCCTAAGTCAATGCTGATGGCGACCCCAAATGGCTCTTACTCCTTGCCAAGTGGTGCAGTAGCAGTTTTAAAACCAAACGAGTACGTTGTTTCTAAATTAACATAGCGAGTTGTTCGTTGGTACCTTTTTCACATAAATTATTCATATTATTGATGAATTTGTGTCAATTTAACAAATTCAGGGATGCGTTTGAGAAGGAAATGGAGGGATTGCCATCAACAACACGTTCTGTTGGGGAATTTCCTCCTGAACTAAAATGTCCATTGTGCAAAGATGTAATGAGAGATGCTGCATTAACAAGTAAATGCTGTTTCAAAAGCTACTGTGACAAGTGTAAGTTCTCCTGTCAAATTCCCAATACTTCTTATTCCTTTTGCTGTTCTGCAGAAGCCATCTTTCTTTGATAATTATCAATTACAGATCCTGGCTGTTTGACTTTTATAATCTACAATTCAGGTATCAGAGATCACATAATATCAAAGTCTATGTGTGTTTGTGGAGTAACTAATGTACTAGCTGATGATCTTCTACCAAATAAGACCCTTAGGGATACTATAAACCGTATCTTGGAGTCTGGTAACAGTAGTGCTGAGAACGCTGGCAGCATGTGTCAAGTCCAAGGTATTTCATTCCCTCTTTCGTAGTCTTTTATTTTAGTTTTTACCATCATTGGTAAACTAACACGCATTAAATCTAGATCTGGAGTCTGCACGTTGTCCACCTCTCAAGGTTCTATCTCCTACTACATCTGCTGCATCTAGAGGTGAAAAGAAAGCTCCTAGTAACAACAATGAGACATCAACTCTTAAGCTGTCAACAGAAATAGCAGAGATCACAAGTGCTCCTCGGGCGTCTGCAGAAATAGTTAAAGTTGAAAAGCCAGTTGATGCATCTGAAAAAACTCAAGGATCCTTGAATGGCAAGGAAGCAGCAGTTTCAAAGCCGAATACGCAGGTCCCCAAGGAAGAAATACTACAGCAGGTTGCTTCGGGGGAGCAAGGTAATCTCACCTTTTGCACATTATATTATTTACATGATTAGTGTCTTTAGTAAAGTTATGCATATGTTTACTCTTCACCAGGAAAAAAGAAGAAAAAGAAACCTCGGATGGCTGGAACTGGTAGCTATTTTTCCCATTATGCTGAGAGCTACTCGTGTTTTTTTTCCTCCTAGACTATGTTAACTGTATGTAGAGGCTTAGCAACTTGTTGTCTTTGTAATTCGTTGCAGACATGCAATGGAACCCCATCCCAAATCTAGCGGGCCCTGACTATATGATGCACATGGGTCCAGGTCCCTGTAATCAGTACTTCAATGGCGTTCAACCTGGGTTCAATGGCTTTCATCATGGTTTCAATGGATTTACAGGCCCTTTTCCGGGCGCCATGCCTCCTTTTACTGGTTATGGATTAGGCCCAATGGACATGTCTTTTGGCGGTGTGATGCATCCAGATCCTTTTGCTGCACAGGGCTTTGGGTTCCCCAATATACCACCACCTCATAGGTATAGTACTCACAAGCTGAGACTTGCATCCTAAGTTCATAAGTAGCTTGTAATTTTTGAATCTTTATTATAGCTTTTAGTAAGTTATATATTGAGCAGAGAGCAATTTGAATTGAGCAGGGACCTTGCGGAGATGGGGAATCGTATGAATCTCCAACGTCCTATATTGGGGAGAGAGGAATTTGAAGCTAGGAAAGCTGAGATGAAAAGAAAACGTGAAAGCGAGAGACGGTCTGAAGGGTAAAGCAGTTTGCATTCACTACTTTCAGACTCATGTTTGCTGCAGCATCTTAATGAGTTGTTTGTGTTTTGTGTATGTACAGAGTCATGGACATTGAGAAGAGCAGAATGATGAACAACTCGGCAGCCTCGTCCTCACCCATGAAGCCAAAATCTGTATGTATCATTTTGTTGTCTCAGTTCTCTCTTCCTCTCGCCCTCGGCCAACTGGTTTGGCTTGCAAGAGACCACATTTTCTCAACACCCTTTTTCTATCTTTTATATCTTAATTTTCTCGCTCTCTGCATCTATCATTTACATTGATTCCACAATTGCTAAATAGGGGTCTGTTTTATAGTAGATTGGTTTAGGGCCTTAGGGGTAATAGTGAAAGGAGAGACATTTAAGAGTAGATGAGTTTAAGCTTGAAATTGGATTGATGTCATAAAATGTATTGGCATACTATAGAATGCATAGGTGAATTGAAATTTACATCAACAGTCTTCTCCTCACGACTGATCCCATAATTTTTGGAGTCTTCGAGATTGAAATTTCTAAGGAAAATAAAAAGGGGTAAAGTAAAGTTGTGGGATTACTATCCAACGTGTTAATATGTTTCATTGTTTTGTCTTGTTTGTTCCATTTCTCTGTCGTTGTTCCTACACAGACCAGTAATAATGTTCGGCATTATTACCGTTGTTGGTATAAATTTATCTCTCGTATTACTACTTTTTTTTATTTGATGTCAAAAAAGAATACTATTTTTTTTTGTTTTAAAAAAGATGTTTTTACAATATTATTGTTTTGTTAATTTATAAAAATGCAGCTATTTGATCTATTTCATTTTCTGAAGTAAAAGTTAAATTTTGATATCAAAGTCATAGTAGATCACGACAACTATTTTTTACATTATCTATAATTTTAAATCATAAGTACGTTTACGCCAGGTTTTTATCCCGCAATATTAAGGTTTTAAAGTGATATATGGATCTTTACTGGAAAACTAAACCTTTTTGTTTACTGTTTTGTTTCTGCTTAACTCAATAAACTATATTAGGATAACGCCAAAAATGGGTTGGGCCCAATGTATCTCTTATTAGGCCCAAGAGTTAAGTTCCCTCCATTGGTTTATCAATGATGCCTTGTTTTTGAATGAACAGAGACAGGGACCACCACCGAATTCGTCGGATAACGACCGTCGCAGGCGATCGGAGAGATTGTCACCGAACCGTCAGTCATTGCGGAGGGTCAACTCTCCCCCTCGAGTGTCCAGCAGGAAATATGAGCGTGATCGTCACCGAGACCTTGATTCCGAACACGACCGCCGCCGAGGCAGCGACCGGGAGGCAGATCGGAAGCACCATCACCACCGTAAGAGATCCGAAAATCCATCATCGGAGCCAATTGCAGCTACCAAATCTGAGATCGATGATGGTAAGTCCAGCGTATTCGCTCGGATAAGCTTTCCAGAGGAGGAATCTTCTGGCAAACAAAGAAAGACATCGAAGTCTTCTCCAGTGCCAGAGAGATCAGTCGCCGCAGTTTCGTCAGTTCGTCGTCATAGTCGGAGGGAAAAAGAGTCGGCAAAATACGATTCCAGTGATGATGATGAAGAAGATAGACATTTTAAGAGGAAGGCATCAAGGTACGAGCGATCTCCTTCTGTTGCAGCAACCGACGCTGGTGATGAGCATTTTCGCCATTCGAAGCGATCAAAAGGAGAAAGATCACGGGCTTGATTAGCTCGTAGAATGAAGCCATGGCCGCGTCTCCGAAGATACTGAGATGTTTAATTATGAAGCTTTGTTGTTATGTAGAAGAAATATGCTTTGTTAAAGAAAAAGTCCTCTGTAATCGGATGTTTTGTATATAAATGGTTTTTTTTTTTTTCACTGTCTTGTGTTTTTATTTAAAACGACTAATGTTGCTGTCTTTATTTAATTAAATTAAATATTTTCCTTTGATTTTTGGGAAATGGGAATTTACTGGTCAATAGAACAAATTTAGGCTTCTTACTAACAATTAACAAACATCAACATCAACATCATCATCATAAACTGAAACAAAAAAATATAGACACAAACTAAAATGTAACTGAAAATTAAAAACAAAGACAAATGACAACATAAACCTCAAGCTAAAGGTGTTTCGAATCTTCCTTATATTTAAGCCTAGTTTTTCGTTCTCTCATTCTTTCGTTAGAAGGTGTTTATTAGTTAGGCTCTTAAAAGAACAAAAGTCACACGCAACATTATTCTTATGATCTTATATATTCTTTTGCTATATATCTTAGTTTTTATGTACGCACAAAAACACACTCATGACTCACCGATTCTCTAGCGTGTGTATAACAAACTTACTTTGAAATTTAAATATTGTGAGATTGGGAATGAAACCCATAGCTAAAGAAAAAAATCAGACAAAAGTGAATGCAGGTTTTCAGCTACTAGAGACAAAAGAAAACTATCTATTTCACATTTCAGTAAGGATTAAAGAAGATACAATCACAACATATGCAAGGAATATGAATAATCCTATTTGAACTAATAATCTTGGATTTTCTCTCATATTTGGGGACGTCACCGACCTGCAAAAACCCTTAGTGTCAGTCTAGTTTGAATTGTTTTTTCTTATACAAGAAACAATAGTTTATACCCAAGAGGAGATTTCGATTATTAACCTTGCAATTCGCTGCGAGAGTCGATGAAACGGTAAACTTTGGATGAACACGATCCCTGGTCCCGTTAGAGTCGCTGTTACTACGTTATCACCCTTTTTTTTTGATAAAAGATACAAGATTTGTAAGTTTGACAAAAGGAAAAATCTTGATACATTTTGTCTGTAATGGAAAACGAAGAAACGTAACATACCCCAAAGACTGCACGTCTTACAGGTGTAGCATTGTATTTGATTTGGAAATTGATCGAGGGAGTGAGAGCGGCAATGCAAGAAACGTCAATGGTGAGAACTTCTCCCACCTCCAGGTTTTTCTGTACAACTTATGAAGCAAATGGAGTAGGATCAGCATAAAAGGCCTAAACCAGAAGGAGCATCATGCTGAGATAAACCTTAGTTGCATACCAGAGCCACCAGCGATAATGAAAGCAAGACCCTGACCAGATAGCTTTTGTCTCAGAAACCCCTGCAACAACGACTCTGTGAGTTAAAGCCAGATATTTATAAAAATTTCACATAGCTAGGAAAGATATAACTCTTTTAAGTTTTGAAAGAAGTGTGTCAGAGGCCAATGCAATGTATTGTTTTCCTTACCTCAGCGCCAGCCGCAGCAATGTTTCTTGCTCTATGTCTCTGGTAAACAGAGTTTTTGACCTTCACATCATGAACAGAACAGAGAAATGCATCTGGCTACACAACAAGGAAAACAAAAAAAAAAAAAAACTGAAAGCTAAGCATCTACATACACCCTCAAAGAAAATACTGAACTATGGAGAATATCTACCTGACAGAGTATGTCCCCACCAAAAACTGCCAAATCAACCTTCACGGAAAGAAATTAACCAAAGGTAACAAAAACACATAAGAAGGAGACCATATGATACTTAATAATAGGGAAGAGAATCATCGCAAGCTAGAAACACTAACTGGGAGAATCCTTGCTAAAGAAGGTGCAGCGATACCGACGAATCCATCGTTTTGCCCGGTGTTGCGAAGAACGATACTGCTAACACTCTTGCCTAAAATCCAGTGTACAACTCCAACATCTTGTTCAGGAGTATAAGTATTCTCCATCTCAATGGACCCAGACATGTAACACATTGAACCTACAGAACCATATCTAATTCAGTTAACACATACAACAGATCTTGCAAAATTGAATTGAGTAATCGTATCAAGGAGAAATTAATTACCAGGCTTAGCAATAACCTTCTCCTGTGGTTTTAACATTATCTGTCAACAAAACAAACAATCAAATAATTAGAAAACTTGAGGATATGGGCGCATAACCACAAAATGGAAAATAATGTCGACCAGCTTACCTGAACAACCTGTGCTTCACCACCCAAAATTTGGAAAGGTGTGATTGTATCTTCTTGACTCTGCATCGCATGACCCACTTGTGAGATTACAGAAAGATTTAAGACCACAAATATTTAGACAAACCTGATAGACATAAGGCTGAAATGGAGTTGAGAAAAACGGAGCAGCCATGGCGCGTTGGAAACAAAACAGCTCAAATCCAATATTCAACTGATTCCACCAATTCGATACGAATACGTCCCGCGTTTATGCGAAACCGATCAGCTCGCAGATCCAAAAATCTTATAAACACAGTACAAGAAACCTCTGAATTCTCTAAATAATCCGGTCGCTTTTACACTATGAAGCTGCACGTGGAATCTGCTAACGTGGAGAGATTTCATTGGTCGTAAGATATAAGTCGACGTAAATTTTTTAAATCCGGTTTATTGTAATTAGATTTCTTAGCAACCAAACCACTTACACGATTTGGTACAAAATTCTTTAATCAAAAAACTGGTTTATAGTTTATACATCCGGTACTATATATTGTTACAAATCACACTACAAGGATTCCGCAAGAGACATCTACAAAAACTCACAAAAGCCACAACCTTTAAAATCAGACACTTATCATCATCATTCTTCACATTCACATTCTTCTCTTCGCTCTCAGGCTCATTTAGACCGAGCCGTTCGTTATATGAATTACCAGAAAAGGAACCAAGTAGCAGCATTATTCTTTCACTAGAAACGATCCAAAAAGAAAACCCAAAAGCCTGTTTTCATGAGTAATACCTCAAGTGGAGACAGATGACAGATCTATCTCTATCCAACGACCGGCAAAACTTAAACAAAACGCTTGCTTCTATTACTCCAGATGAACACTGAAAGCTTTGGCTAGTTCACCAGATTAATCTAAACCGGTAACAAGAATCACAGAAATATGCGGTCTGAGTTTAACTACTACAAGCATTGAATTTCCTCATCATCTCTATACTTTCAGCTATTGTAGACCCAGCAGTACCAACGAAACCCAGTGAAGCACAGCTGCAGATAGCTTCCTCTATGTAAAGTTGTACATTGGATAATCTACGAGGAGAACAATGGTTTTGCATCTTTTTAATACTATCAAGACTCATCGGAATAGACCCAAATTTCTGACCGTGACCAGCAGACGCAAGTTCATTCTGTGTTCGCACTAATACTTCATCTTGTTCCCTTAAGAAGTGGAGCTTAGAATGTGTAGAATTCCTAGACAAATCACCCAAGTAAGTTCCGGTCCAGTTACTTTCAGGAAGGTCTGTCATTACAAACACATGAATCGGACCAGGATTCTTTAAGCTCAGAGATTCCAACTTCTGGTTTAAACCCATAAACGTGCTCTCCCTATGATTCTTGAACTGGCCATCTAACAATCTAAGCTGCGCACAGAGAAACGGTGCCTTAATGATTTCCGAGGAAAATTTCTTGCCCGCACTCATTATCTCTCGAACAAAAGGAAGGAAATCAACCTTCTCAAGCAAAGGCTTAATCTTTGAAGATTTATATATATCGATATACAGTTGTGAGCCTTTGTATGGAGCCGTGAAGAGGCTCCCAAATGCCAGAATAGCTACAGACTCAGCTTCTGTTCCATGTCCTAGACTCTTATACACATCTCTACGCCTTCTCACGTAGGATAACTTCTTTTTCTTCTTGAGCTTCTCATCGGGCTGAAACGAATCTAATCGACCATCAGCATCTCCATCTTTGTAAGTCCAAACAGTGGTTCTACAATCTTCATCCACACCATAAAAACACTTATCTACATTACCACGAACTCCAGATAACAAATAGCCACACTGTTTCAGTGATTCATAAGCCTGAGATTGTTCAGCTAATTCACCAGAGCATAGAGTCTCTAAGTCAACACCACACAGTAGAGATACAAAGTACCTAAAATCAATGACTCGAACAGCCGAAGAAGACACCAGTGACGAAATGTCTACAATATCAGCAATCGAAACGTACCTGTAAACATCAAAACTCGTCAGCCAACAATGATAAATTACTGAAATCCCAAAACGAAAAAAAAAGAGATTTTTGTACCTGCCAGTTCTGAGAAGCTCAATAGAATGATTCCAAACAAAACTTCGTATCTCGCTTGGGATTAAAACCCTAAATTTCGGACAGCTACCGAGAGCAACGGCGTGATGATCGAGAATCGGAGGAACGATTAGAGTCCGATTAAGAATTCCCGCCATTAAAACCGCATTCTTAAATTCCGATAGCTGATTACTGAATC
Source organism: Cardamine resedifolia (assembly GCA_014578085.1). NCBI lineage: Eukaryota > Viridiplantae > Streptophyta > Magnoliopsida > Brassicales > Brassicaceae > Cardamine > Cardamine resedifolia. The sequence continues at coordinate 36,264 of VBRH01000283.1, read as the reverse complement.
CACTGTGTGGAGCGTACCAGAGAAACTTCTGACCTAGAAGAGTTCGCGTTAGTATCTCGGATCTGCACTGAGGGAATTGAACGGATCCAGAAAATGCAGAGATCGAGAACAGAGCTTTGGGTATCTCGGAGTAAGTGACGAAGAAGACGAATACGAAGAAAACAACAAGTAAGGAGATGGAGCAAAGAAATATGGCAGATTTGTTGGTTTGCTTCTTCCTGTTCGGCCATGGCCGCGGGCCTGGTCTACTGGGATTGAAGAAATTGTTCATCTTTCAGCTCGAGATTTTCAAGTCGCCATCATTGCGTGTAGTTTTGCTTGAGTGTAGACTGACAAAACGATGCGTATTATACATTCGGGGATAATTAATTTTCTGTGGTGGGCTTGGGCCACATCTTAGTCCAAAATCGAAACACTTGAGAATGGTTTAATGTTAACCAGGAGAGGCTCTCCTAAGTCTTAACTGAAAAAAAATATTAGCAGGATAAGTCAAGAACATCTTCACTTTCATAAAACTTAATTATATAAATCCTAAAAGGGTAAGCAGTTTTAGTACATTTTTGAACGAAATTGAAGGTTAAACTAAATCACAACGAAAGCAAAGGGCAATAACATTTAACATTAGTTTTTTCTTTTCCCCCTAATAAACAAAGCTGAATTAAGCAGTTAAACAAACCTAATAAAACAATCTTATTTTTAAAGTTAATGTAACCAAGAACTAATCCTTGAGCCCAGCCCTCGGGACCTGTCTGCAAATTGGCATTGTTGATAGTCATGTTAAATAACAGTAAGTCACTTGGCTACGCCTAAAATCTGAGAGACCATCACATAGGCAGATCTTTAGACAGCATGAATCACGGTGTTTATGTCCGAACCACCAGTGGCTGGATTGGGATGAAAGGCTGATTGCCTTGAAGACGATCCTCCGTCAAGTTTCAGTGAAAGAGACTTTTCTGATACACTGTTCTGGCTGGACTCACCAAGGCTAAGCTTAGACATACCAAGAAGTTGATTGACATTAATGGGGGCGGCTTTTGAGTGCACAGCTGTTGGCCTGAGGATCTCGTGAGTCTCCTCCTTTGGTGGCTCAGTAACATACGTAGCAGGCCACATCGGGAATGGGAATGGGTAGAATGGTGGGAAGTAAGTCGGATATAGTACAGGGAATGAACCAGGTGGCAGTAGCTGCGGTTGGGTGACATCTTCTGGCTTGAAAGAAGCAGAAGCTGTTACAGGTGGTAGCTCCTCGACACTAGAGTTGGTGGAGTTCATGGAATCACACTCTTCAGTTTCCAAGATCAATGGTGCTGGAAGAACAGAGTCATTGCCCTGCATTTGTGTTTCCACAGGATTATTATCATTCTCGGCTTGCAGTTCTTGAGACTCCATCATAACTTCTGTTACCTGCAAACAAAACTATCGCATAAGGAGAATAACAGAAACACACAAAACGATTTATTTTGTACTGTAGACCCATAAGGTGAACATTATAAGCACAACTGGATCATTGGAGCCACATGACTATGTGCTTTTAAATGGGAACTAACCTCATCAGGAACCATATCAAAGAGACTAGAACGTCTCTTGCGGCGAGACACATTGGATTGTCTAATGAAGTACTTCTGAGCGTGACTAGCAACTTGAGTAGGTGTCCTCGAAGTCACATAGTTCCTAGAGATACCTCGCCAATCTCCTTTTCCCAGCTTCTGTAAACCCAATAAGAACATCCTATGTTCCTCTTCTGTCCATGGATTTCCTAACACAAGTTTCATTATAAAAAAAAACAATCATCAAACACAAAAACAGTCACACATTTTTAACAATTCCCAAAAATGTAACCTCAAAAACCCATATGATACAATTGAGAAACATCTTTTACTCTATGGCATATGAACTTTCTAACATAACATGATAACGTTACTGAAATCAATATGTACAAAAAAACAAAAAAAAGCCTAAACATTTGGAAACGCGTAGAGAAATTAGAGATACCTTTCTTTCTCTCGCGGCTAGAAGATGAGCCAGGAACGAAATCCTCAGAGGCGTAACCGTCACCGACGCCGTGGTCCGTACCATCACCTGGAGAACCCGGATTGTTGGACCCGATTCCACCATGCCCACCCAATCCAGAGCCCGAGTAATGGCTCAGATTACCCATACTGGCGCTTTTCCGAATCGAACCTTCTGTGAGACGAACACCGAAGAGCTTAACCCCGCGATTAGGACACGTACGTGAGTTGTGGCCATTGTGATTGCAGTGAGAACAACGGCGAGTCATTTCCGATAGGATTTGGTTATCCTAATCGGATCTGATTCGGACTCGATTCGGGTCCTTCGCCGTCAATCGGATCGAAGATAATATCGGAATAGAACAAGCACAGAATCTGATGAGAGACAATTATATAAAGAGGGTTTATCTGGTCGGATTTATTACACAAAGTTAAAAAAAATCTCCAGTTATCTGCTGCATCTCATGTTGATTTTTCTTTCCCTATTCCGTTGACTTCTAGTCAAAGCAATTTATTTAATTTATTCTTTTTTCCTTTTGAATACCTTTGGATTGAATTATTATTACTTGTAGATTTTAGTTGTACATACTTGGCTATTTTTCCATTTCTTTCTTAACAAATGATTGCAATTATGCTCATAAATTAGTTGTACAGCTGGTAAATTAATATAAAATTTAGTTGTACTATTTTAAGCATTTTTTAATTGTAATTGTACTTCTGAATTCCATTTCTTTTCAACAATTGTTTGCGTTTGTGCTAAAATAAAAACTAGCCTGTTAAAAAAATTTAATTTTCTGTATTGCTTTTAAGTTTAATTTTTTATTTTATTTTACAATTAAAATAGCATTGGTGAAAAGTCGCTCTAAAATACTAGTAGTATTTTTCAACGATTTGTATAATACAATAATTTGAATTTCGGTGATAATACAACAATAATATTAGTACAATCCACAATGTTTTCGGTTAGAATTTACAAAAACAAAATGTTTTGGTTAGAAGAATTCTATTGTATAATCTTTTAAAAATATTGAACAAGTCTTTGCTCTAAAAATCGAGAAAGGAAACTGAAAATTACCACTTTAATCATCGCAAAGTTTGTTTTTTTACACAAACACACATCTATTAGGTGTTACAAGTCATTGTATTTTTAAGAGTTCGGGTTCTAAAGAAGATGAAGAAAAGAGAGAATGTTTTGTGCTGTTGGTCATATTGTTTGGTTTGATAGTCTATCGATAATGTAATCTCTGATCTTCTAAAAAAATATTGAGGGACAATTCTCTTTCTATGTCGGTGTGCATAACTTTTTGTGTGGATGCTCGGATTCTCCTAAGTTTCTTAATTCTTCATTGAATTGAATTGCATATACTTTTATTATATTTTTTTTCCTCTCATATATTATATTGTTGCTATTACGTATTATTTTTCTATGTTGTACGACTTCCTATGTTGCTATGTTGCTATTACGTATACTTTTAATAGAAAATATTTTATAAAAAGAAAAATGAAGAAAAGAGGTTCACGATATGTTCATTTATAGGTACGCTCAGTTTGAAGCACTGACGTGTCTCATCATGATTCATAGTTGAGTGATTGAATTCAGATAAGTAGGGCCCATTTATCTTGGCCACCTGGTCACAAGTAGAACGACTAGTAAAAAGGGCAATACTAATTTTCGAGTTTCGATGGGCCTGACTCTCTGTTATCCATCTTCACGAGAAGTTTCTCAGCCGTCCACGTGGCCTTCTTCTGAGCGTACATTACAAACTCTAAATTCAGTTTTAGGCTCTGTAAACTTCAATTTATTAAGCCCATCGTTGTATTTAGGTTTTAGGCCTGTGACATCCGGCCCTTTTATGATTAAAGGTAGTTTGGTTCTTACCACTTGCTTGAGCTCCAATTAGCTAAATGGATTCATAATTCTGTATCACTGTATGTAAGTACTAACTACTAAGTAGTAGGGGTGGGCGGCAAACAGAAATACAAGACGAAATTTTTCGGAAACGAAAACCGGATAGAAATTCGAGAATAGCAAAAAATGTCTCATTTATTTTTTATATAAAATTTGAGACGGAACAAGATGGGACAAAAACAAAATGGGACGGGAACAGTATAGGACGGGACAAAAACCAGAATTCTTAAAAAAAATAAACATGATAACTAAATAAACTATGCCAAATATATTTCCTTAATAGTCAAAAATAACACAACATAACTTCATAGTCATAAATTATTAAAATTAAAATAAACCAAAATAAATTTCGGGAAAAAAAAATCCTTGTAAACCAAAATTAGAATGGAGAATGGGGAAAAAATTATAATGGTGAATGAAAGGTTTTAATTTATATATGTCAGTTTATTAGATAAATTTGAAATTTTTACATAAATTTACATAAATTAAAATATAATAGTAAGGAAATTTGTTGTAAACATATTAGAAATTTTTTGGGAATATAAGATTTAATATTTCTATCTTTCTATTTTTATATTTATGGAATATATATAGAAAATTATATATAATTTGTTTCGAATGAGATTTCGGGAATTTCCGTTTCCGTCCAGTCATGTCTCGTTCCCAAATGGAAAACAAAAGCTTGTATCATACAAAAATACATTCTGTTATGGGATGGAATCTCCGACCTAGAATGGGACCGGATGAGACGAGACAGAAATTATACCCACTCCTACTAAGTAAATTAATAGTAGAGATCTAGGCTGAATAAAAAAAAGGTTTTCGTATTTAAATGGAATCTGATTCAAATCAGAACTCCCATGCCTAACACTATCCCAACAACATAAAAGAGAAATAATGTATACTCATAATTGGCAACATTATAAGTTTCATCTACAGTGTTTTGAGATATAGGTTGATAATTTTTTTGGCACAACTTGTTTTTTTAGGCCGATTATGGTTTTTCTTTATTTTTGAGAAATTACGCCAGACCGAAAATTAGATTAATATCGATGAGCTTCCATTTAGATACGAAAGCCTCATTTTTTACTCAACCTGATCTCTACTACTAGTCTATTTAGTAGGGGTGGGTATAATATCTCTCGGTAGATATTAAATCAAAGCTTTTCGTTTAGAAATTTCCCCTTTTAAGTGTCTCTTCTTGTAAATAATTATGAGGGTTTCGATTCATTTGTGTATGGAAACTTCCCTTTTTGAGTGTCTCTGATTCTGAGGGTTTCGTTTCATTTGTGTAGCTTTAAATTCCCGGAGACTGCAATAACAGCGGAGCAACTTGATCGAAATGGTGTGAACCGTTTGATTAGCTTGATGTCTCAAATCATCCTGCAAAGGAAATTTTCATTATAAACATTAAGAAATGAATTCTGATAATCATCATTTCATTAAGTTCCGCTAACTTTAAAGCTACACAAATGAAACGAAACCCTCAGAATCAGAGACACTTAAAAAAGAGAAATTTCTATACACAAATGAATCGAAATCCTCATAATCATTTACAAGCAGAAACACTTAAAAGGGGAAGTTTCCAAACGAAAAGCTTTGATTTAATATCTACCCAGATTTTCTCAATAAGGGGAAGTTTCCAAACAAAAAGCTTTGTAGTATTGTGTATGCTATTCAATTAGAGAATCGGTTCTTGCCTAATATCTCACCACCATAAGTTCAAAATCATAAGTACAGTCAACCACCTCTGATGGATCGACTAATTTCCCAATTGGTACTACTTGCTCAGAGAATAAGTATCAAGCATATAAAGATCATTACTGTTGAGACAAGTCTGTCTCTGCCTCGGTTTCTTATAGATTATTGTAATAAAAAAAAAGAATTTCAACATTTCATGAATTGATCTCGAAGCATGAGTACTTTGTCTTTTATTTTATTTTATTTTGAAAATTTTATGACATTAAATTAAATTCTTTTGGTTTATCTCCTAACCAAAAATCCCTAATGGGCTGGTTAGAAACTCTTCCCCAGTTACAATATGACCCAATTGTCAAGATACCCAAAAATCTATACAACATAACATTTGTAGTTTATAAATACATATATTAATATTTTATAATATAATATTCACCGTATAGTTTCCATGTATACATTCGCATCTACGGCTATACGTTATATAGTGATCCGTAGCTTATAGCATATTTTAGAACACTTGAATGATATGATTTAGTTAATGCAAAAGAAAAGAATACCCACCCCGTCGACGTAGTTAGAAAGATGTGGAATCATATGATCAACGAACTCATCCCCTGCCTCTTTTGCTACCGTCCTCACTTGTTCAACTTGATTGGCCATTTTCCTTGAAAATCCAGCAAAATAAAAGTTTTAGTTCCAACAAAGATCTTTTAAATCAAAGTAAAATTTCAATCGATAGATGACAAACTTACAACCAAACCTTGAATTATACTATTCAACATAAAATCATAATACGATTTACTGGATTTACTGGATTTAAGATTTAAGATTAGATTAGATTAGATGACAAACTTACAACCAACATAATAAATCTTGTGATTTAAGATTAGAAGGTTTAAAAACATTAGATGATATGTCATAATTTTAAACACTTATATGATGAGGTGGTTTAATGAGAAGACAACATATTTTAATTTATATATCTAGATATTTAACATTCAAACAAAACAAAAACCAAATTAAAATATATATATATATATATATATATATATATATCCAAATAAAAGTCAAAGTAGTGGTTTCGAACTTTTTAGTTATATTTTACACTTTATTTTGTCTTTCCATTCTAGTTCCCAGTTGAAACCAATTTGGTTTCCATGAATCCCATGGTCTCATTTTAATTATGTTACTAACATATTTGTTTGATTATATTTTTCAATGCGTCTAAAATTTGGACAATTGATACTAAAATTATGTGTATTTTTTTATGATTGTTACACTTATGTTCTTTTTCAATAAATCTACGATTATTAAAGTATTTTGTACTTCTTCTGTTTCAAATTAGTTTTCGTTTAAGGTTGTTTCACAAATATTAAGAAAATATTTATTTTTTCTATTTTACCTCTAATTAATGTATTGTTTTATTTGATATCATCAATTAATAAGCTAAATTAATAGAAATAAAATTGTAAAATCTGTCAAAAATATTGAAAACATAAAACGACAACTAATTTGAAACGGAGCATGTACTTTATTTTTGTTATAGATTGACTGTTTGCTTTTTGGAGGCTCCATTATGTATTTGGATGTCATGTCATAGTTATAAATATCATAACATTAATGTACTAGCTAGTATTGTTTTCATCAACCCTCCTTAGAAGTCGTAGATTACATTGATATTCGATCTAAGAAGAACTTGCTCGGTTCGATTGTCAGTATGTTTTGGGAAATCCGGAAGAAGGAGAGCTTAGGCCACAACTTCTTGACCGGTTTGGAATGCACGTACAAACGGTTAACGTTTATAGATGCTGATTTAGGAGTCAAGATTATCAAAGATAGAGCTTGTTATGATAATATACTCAACTTACAAAAACTGAGCCGAAGATTTTGGCTGCAAAAGCAATATGAGTTAAGAGGAGACACACTGACTAACAGAGCAGCCAAAACTGCGGATGATGTTGCAACCGTTATTCCCAGCTGTTAAGCACCTTCTCAAAAAATATCCAATGGAATCTATCGTTATCGGCTAGGCAGATGTTTTGGGCTGAGAGGAGATTCGATTCTCTAATCTTTTTCTTCAACATTTCTTAACCCTATAAACAGTGAGAAAAATCAGAAACAATAAACATGCCAATATTATTTAGTAAGAGTGTGTTTCCTTAAATTGTTCAAATGATAGACTAAAAAAGTATGTCTTTTCAACTGCGAACATATTTGCATTGGTTTAGGCTATAAATTATCAAGAAACTCCTAAGTTCTAAGCATGCATTGGCGTAATTTTTCGATTAAGATGAGTTTTAAAAGCTTATTAATTCTACCGTTCTAATAACAAAATAATGGTAAAATTCGATTCAACTTTTTTTTTCTTAATATCTTTGTTTTATTTTGTAGTTTTAGCATTCACAATCACAAGGAGCAAATTGTATGTTTTATCACTATTAAATTTGGTAAAATGAAAATCTAAGAGGGTGTTATTGGATTGATATTTATTTATAGTTGTAATGATTTTTAAGATTGCAGAATTTTAAAAATTTTTAAAAAATATTTAAAACATTTTACATATTCTCACCAAAAATCTTTGAGAATATCAACGTAACATGTAATATTTTGAAAGTTTTTAAAAGTTGTTTCATATGAACAAAAAACTTTAAAATCAATCAACCAATAACACTAAATTTTATAAACTTTTGTATAATCTGAAAGTTAGTTAAAGTTTTTATTAACCAAATAACGCATGATTTTTAACAACCTTTTATAAATAGTGAACCAATAATACATAATTTTACTAGAATCTTTATAATTCAAGATTTAGTAACACCAAAATCTTAAAAAATTATAAATCTTTAAAAAACACATCACCAATAACACCTCCTAAGAATGTGTAATAAATAATAAATTGGGTAAGAGAAGGTAAAAAAAAACAATTAAATTCTAGAGAAGACTAAGAAAGAAGAAGAAGAATCAAAAAAAATATATAAAACATAATTAGAAACTTACGCATGCACCCGTTTCCGTAAATCTCCTTTGGTTTCTTTCTTTCTTTCTTTCTACAATATCTCTCTCCTCTCTGCTTTTTTGATTTCTAGGGTTTTTGATCTTCTCTACCATTAGGTGTGGCTTTTGTTCAAATCTCTTCCAATGTCTACAAATTCAAAGTCTCTCCATGGTTTAACCCGTGGGACTCAAGTCTCTGCTATGATGACTACTGATGTAGACCCCAAATCAGAGGCGAAATCGGAGAGAACGGCGTCTCAATCGGCGGAGACGGTGGTTGTTTCTAACCGTGTGGTTGCGTCACGGTCGAGTCGTCAGCCGCGGCTTTCATTCTCTTCTTTTGCTCCGTCATCGGAGAATGATTACCCGAAGAGGATGAAATCGGAGGTTACGGAGGAGATTCCGCCGCAGAGAGAGGATGTTCCGGCGTCGAATAAGGTGGAGGAAGAAGCTGAGGTGGAGGAAGAGGAGGAGGGGAAGAGGACTTGGAATTTGCGGCCGAGGAAAGCTTGCGGTGGTTTGAAGAGAGGAAACGGTGTATTCTCAGCGGAGGTCTGCGGCGGTGTAGAAGGAGGAGCTTCGGAGGTGAAGAATCAGAAATCAGGTGGTGGAATGGAGCCTAAATCGAACAGGCAGAGAGGAATCCCGGCGGAATCTCCCGGATTAGGCGGTGTTGAGGTTTTGAACGAGAATCATAGGCTTTGGGTAGCTCTATCTAGGGATGAGATTGAAGAAGATTTGTTCAGTATGAGTGGGAACAGGCCATCTCGCCGGCCAAGGAAGAGGACCAAAACGTTGCAGAAATATCTCGATGTAAGTCACCAGGTGTTCGACGAAATGCCTCAAACAAAATATCGATGAAGATTTTCAATGTTAAGAATCATTTTTTAACATAGAAAGTCTGCAATTTTAGGTCCTTTTCCCTGGATTGTGTCTTGTGGGGATGAATGCTGATTGCTTCAAAGTATCCAATTCTCCGGCTAAGGTGCGCCACATTAGCTTTGATCAATTCACTTTCTCGATTAAAGCGTTGGATCAACCTACCCTTTTGTTACATTGATCGGTAGATTGCATGAAAATCCAGACCTTTTTTGGTTCTATTACAGATGATATGAAGTTTCATACTGTAGTGCTTACAAATTTACATTTAACCAGATTTGTAGAGCTAATTAGCTTTGCATAGTCTAGTGGTACTGCTGCTTTATGTTGTCATTGAATGAGAAGAAACCGTTAACAGCGGTTGTATTCCATTTGCAGCGATGATCGATGCAAAGAGTCTTTTGGTGAAGAGAAAAGGTGAAGTCATCTCCCTAATTAAAACTTATCATTTTCATGGATGGCAATGTTATCCATTGCTTGATGTTTTGAGGTTTGGGCTCAAGTAGTTGAGACCTTGTTTTATGGTTTGTTGCAGGGTAGATAGGTATGGTGGAGATCCTCGGAATCCAGAGTACACACCACAGTAGAAGATAGGAAGAATATATCTTAGAGACATGTTCTTGTCTCATATCAAACTTAGTAGTAACAGAAGTATAAGTAAATATGGGCAACTTAATATATGCATATGATATGTAAAGAGAGAGGTAGAGGGGTTTGTTTTTGAGTTATTGATGATGAAATGCAGAAAATCGGTTAGTAAGATGAAATTTAATATAAAATGGTAGAGCAAAACAACCTTCTATGTTTTTTTTTTTTTTAAAGGGTTTTTCAAACCATTTAAAACTCTCATTAACACAGAAAAAGGATTTGGATAAACCAATTATAACTCTTGTTAACATAGAGGTTGAGAGTATAGTGAGACCCATATACGAACTTATGAAGTATAGGAAGGTATCTAAGAGAATAATATAGGAAGATAAAACCCGCAGCGCAGTTTGAACAGTTACTTGTATATTCGTGTGTATATAAATAAGTTCTTGTCATTCTAAATTTATCAAACAGTTTCAATTGATAATATGGCGAAAAAAAATGAAAAAAAAATGTTATCTAACTAAAATCAGTGTAATACAGTTCTGAAAAATGTTATCATTCAATTTGTAAAATGACAAGACATCTAAAAATAATTACAGTTATGCATTAGTGTTTCTATTCACAACAAAAATTTGAAAATAAAAGATTGTACTGATTTCTTTTTTCGCAGGTTAGTCACAGTTGTTTCCTTCGCGTCTCAAAAATCTGCGTATAGAAAAATGTTCACCGTTCATATTCATGTGAATGTGATAAAATGGCATTTTTGAGCCTGAAGCCTTAATGTGAGAATGGGAATACAAACCCCAGTAGATGGGCTAACATTCAGGATTTCAAATCCAAAAGGCCCTATTACTCCAATGACTGTTTCTCTTTCTATTTGATTTATTGTATAAATTTTTATTTTATTTGGAGAAGGTTTGTTCCATTTATTATGAACTCTTCTCATTATTACTATAATGGGAATGATTATTTAGGGGTTAGGCATATCATTGATCATCTTAGGCCTTTTGTGTTTCATCAAATAATGATTCTAGTCCACAATCATTTCACTCTCACCATTTACACCGAAGCCAAATTGTCAGTTTGTCGGTTTAAATTGTTTCTTTTAAGAAATTAAAAAAATTAGTTCCGACTCAAAACTTAATCATTATTGCATGTAGTTCTTGCCGAATACCTATTGAAGAGTAATATTCTCAGTGGGCTCCTCTTGTTTCCAAAAAGCCGATTCACTCGAGAGCAACATTTACCAATTACATCACACACACCCAAAACAAAAAAAAAACATATACAATTACATAGAGATTTATTACTTGCTTGGTGATCTAAATTTAAGGTTTGACAAAACCTATTACTCCTATTATGGTAGAAACTACTGATTGTCAATATTAAATTAATTTTGTTTATATATATATATATATAACATGATAATTCAGTGATCATGATCATGATTATAATTATATACTGATTGTCAATATTTAATTTGTTTTCTTAATATATATATATATATATAACATGATAATTCAGTGATCATGGTGATGATTATAATTCATTAAATAATGTGACTGGTTTATACATATCATGTGCCATTAATTGCTTTATCTACGTCATACACAGTCCTCGTTGTACTTGAGATGTAATCCTTCAACCACCAACCACACACAATGGCGCAAAATGATTCCCTACCCATGTAACCCCTGTGGGTAAATTAGGGTCTAAAACTAAATTCCATGATTACCTTATATCTCTACTAAAATACATCAAAATTAATTTCCGGTGTTTATATCTAGAAAATTCCGACCACTCAAGCCATACTTTCTCGTCTTCCAGAACTAGGCCCGGTTTGGAGTTATGTAATGACAACAAAAATATGTATCCAGGATTGGCCGAACGATGATATTCTACTGTCAATTAACTAGAGGAAGAACATATATAATGCCATCTCACATAAATACTGATACTCTACAAAAAGGTTCATAATTACAATAAATGTAGAACTGTCTCCAGATTATATATCAATTAGAACCATACATTCATGGGTTTAGGTAAAAATAAAAATAAAAATTAAGATGATTTAGTGTGGCCATTTTAAAATTATGTATAATTTCTCCAAAAAAAGGCTATATAAGAGTTAATTTTTACCTTGAAATGTAATTATTTTAAACAATGTTTTCATGTTAAAAATTGTTAGATTGGAGAATTGTTTAAAGGTATTATTAAATTGAGTCCGTACATAGCATTGCACGTGTCTCACATTACAACCGAAAAATATTCCAAACGATTTTTGGTTAACCGATGAATCACATGACCACCAGCTCACCCCCATTATGAGAATAAAATTATGTAAATAGAAAAGAAAAAAAATAGTACTATGTTTTTGGAGAACAAGTTTCAAAAAATATTCCACCTTTTGGCCTAGCCAGGGTTCAAATCTATAGATCCAAAACAAACGAAACTGAAAGCAATATTAGACGTTTTCATTAGTCAGTCATAATTTATGTCTGGATGGATGGGTTACATTTTTTAGCACATGTCTTTATAGCCTTTTTCGATTTTAGGATATTTGAGATGATACCGAATTCCGAATTATGGCATTGTGCCATTGTGTTGTTTCTCAGCCAAGTAAACTTTTAGAGTCAGAAAAAGGTTCAAATCTCTCGAGGGGTAAAGAAAACGTGCAAAATCATCTGCATTTTGTTTGAATATAAAACAGTTAGAAAGCAAATAATTTATACATAGTAATTAGTAATACTGCATTTTATCGACCACTAGCAAATGTAACTAGACGTGTTTTTTTTTTCTTTTTTCTTTTTGCTCTAAGTCTTCAAACAAATAATTGTCTAGGATCTCATTTTTCAAGCTGACGTAATGTAAAAGCATTAACTATACAAATTAAACCGTATTTAGTTTTATAATGTTGCAGGTATTGGATATAATTCTGGCTGCAGACGTAAAATGTGATGTTCGTGGTTCGCATGGATGCAGCACTAGAAACCAACTGATCAGTCCTTCTATGTATTTTATATGGTGCCAATGCCAAGTTTTGGGATGTAGGACATGATGATCTAATTTCTAGGGTTTTACTGTTTTAAAACTTTATATCTTACTACTCATGACTTATGAGCTAGTTTGGTGGCTGAATTATCAACCGGTACAAGAGGTGAGTGAACCTGAAACCAATCAATAAAAAAGGTAAAATTATAGGTCGAAAATGATAAAGAATTTGCTTAGCTGTTTTTATCCGTGACCTGATTTGCTTGACAGAAGAAAAAGATATTAGGTCGAACTTCTCTTAAAAAATGATAAAATTTTGGACGATCGTTTTCAAGAGGCTCAATGTTAAGATCCTTATTCCTTACAAGTTACAATCTCGTCTAATTATTGAGAGAGATACAGAGACTTAAATACGTTATTTACTCAAAGAACAGAAGTGAATAAAAAGAAAGGATGTTTGACCGTTGACTGTGGACAACCAACTAACCAAGAGCATATGAATATTTGACCAGGAATGCACGTGTGGGTGGACAAGAGCACACGTGTGCTTTGCTGTCATGGGTGGTGTGGTTCGCTTAGGAATGTGTGCGCCACGTCGGTTCCACATGGGAGGATATATCGCACGAGCCAACTTGGTCCTTTCTTCTTC
>VBRH01000282.1:50730-61199 GCA_014578085.1 Cardamine resedifolia | reverse complement strand
TCCGACAAATTTCCGACGAAATTAGTATTCCAAATTTTTTTCCGACTAGTTTTCGACTACCATTAGTCGGAAATTGGTCGGATTTTTGGCTGGTCCTATTTTCCGATGGATTTCCGGCTAAGGCGACACTGGATTTTCCGACTAATTTCTGACAAATGTTAGACGGAATGTGGTCGGAAAATTTACCCCGGTAACTGTTACAATATTCCGACAAAGAACCGACCAAAATCCGACTACTGTTCCCGACCGAATTCCGACTACTACTATTTGGTCGGAAATTTCAGACCATTTTCCGACCAACCTTCCTTTCGTCGGAAACCGGTCGGATTTTAGTCGAAATAATTCAGACTACTTTATTTGGTCAGAATTTTTTGTCGGAATTAGGTACTTTTTCTTGTAGTGTAAGAGAACTGTGATATTTTTTAGGCAGCTCAAAAACTTTTTTTATTTCTTGTAAATCCTAGATTATCAGAGCTTGTGTTCATGAAATTTTTAGGATTATAATTAATATTTGATAACATATTTATTCAATACTTTTTGTAATGATCTCAACATTGTCTAATATATTTTCTATGATTTGTAATTATCTCTTATCAAACGCAATATTGAATTTGGTTCCAACAACATTGAAACAATACGTTTTAAACCAGTGATGGCATCACCCTTTATTTTATGTGTACAATGGATACAATCATACAAACTAGTAAACTACAAAGTAACAACACCACAAACTCTGAATTTGAGTTATGTTTGTCACTGCACTAAATGCGGCATATCGCTGGTTCTGAAAGCATTATAAAAGTCCAATAAATTAAACTTCTAATTATACAAAAGTGTTAAATCTAATGTTTTAACAGGATAACTAAAAGTTTAATAGTAGATTCTTTTTCTATAAAAAAAGAAATGCGAAATCAATTTGTTAGGCGGCGATAGAAGTAGTCATGTAGATTGTCCTCTAATGATTGCAATTTTCTGAGAATGGTAGGTTTCACCTAGTTGTAATAATATCAGACTAAGTAACAAGAGCAACTTGTTCAGTCTAAAGGGGCCCAAGAAAACCCCTCAATCAAAAATATGGATCGTTTCATCGTTGAAGTAACATATTAACTCAATGATCGCCACTTGCTCCAGAACATCGACTCCCCCACCATACCCACTCAATAATGTCATTTCAGCTTTTTGTATTTTTTATGAAAAAATGTTTTTGATTTTTCAACCCGTAATCTATAGATTCATGATCATCTATCAATAAAATAATACATGATATACTTATATAAATACAAAAATATTAAAATTAATTGTTTATTGTTGTATCAAACTCTAATCGGATAAGACTCCAATCATCTAAACCGGTTGAGCTAATTATTCCCACCTGAATCTCATTTAACTCAATACTATAATATTAACTTTTTGTTCTTTAAAAAAAATAATACTAACTTTCTGTTCAACAACACTGGAAAATTATTTCCATCCTTGGTATTTTTATTTTGATGTTTTACGCTATTTTGTTCAACTTTTTCTTGATAAATTTGAAAAACAAATCCTACTTTTGGTCGACCAGAATCATAAAATTTTGAGACAATAATTTGTAAGAGAGAAACCTCAAATCTACATTTTCCAACTCGTGTTTGACCCTGACACGACTTTGTATACGATAAGATCAAAACCTATGATGACATATATGATATATCATGAGACTATTCTATACATAAACTGAGACAGGTATAGTAAGATCCAAATCGGGAAATGAAAAAGAAAAATTGAAAATAAACGCAGTTTTGGTTCGGTTTAAATAGTTCTTTTTCTGTATTGTATAAAGAAAAGTTAATTTCAAACTGTGCCAACACGAAATTATTTTCTTTACATTTGAATCCTGAATATGAATCGAAATAAGAATTGTATCAAACTAAATTATAATAGCCACATCAAGAAAAATAGAACTATATTATAATTGTAAATTAGAAAACAAACTATATTGTAATTGTACGATTAGTGTTTTATTTATTATCATGTGTTTCTCTTAAGAGAATTATATACCAATAAATACATAAAATAAATATTTTTAAAAATGATATTTCCTACTCCATTTGTTTTATAATATAAGATGTTTTAGACGTTTTGTTGTGTTTTAAAGTATATGGTTTATATTTCTATGTAACTTTTTACTTTATTGAATATTAAATATTGTGTGATATAGTAACATGCAATTTTTTTAAATAATTAGTTAAATTATTTTTATTTATATATTAAATAAAATTTTTAGAATAAAAGTAAATGGAAAGAGTATTATTTACCAAAGTCATTTTTGTTTATTTTTTTTTTAATACGATGATTTTTGGTTGTCAGTCACAATAATTCAAAAGATAATGTTATTTTTCTCTCTCGAGAAATACAGAACAACGAGCAATGCTGACTTGTCGGAATCAAAATTATTATAAATCACCGAATGGAATTTTTTTTGGGTTTTGCCAAAATCGGGGAAAAAATATCTATGTGGGGCATTTACTCACGAACGAAAAGTAAACACAATGGCCCATTTTTTACTGTATCGATAAATTGATGGTAAAAGGACAGAAGTACCCTTCCACTGAGGGCCGGCATTATTGTTTTGTGCATAGCACACGCTATTCACTATATAATTTACACAAGAGGGAGGATCTCAACACTCTCACTATAACCTAAACCTCAGATCATTGTCAAGCTTCTTCATCACCATGGATCCTTACAAGGTTTCTTCATATTCTTCTTACTTTCCTTTTCCTTTTTTGAGTTATGCTCGTTTTTCTTTTTATGAAAAATATTGGATTGATGCTATTAAATCTTAGTATTACCATACTTTTTCGTTCAAAATTTTGTTTAGATCTTCTTATGATGATCGCTTGAACTATAAATTGGTGATGTTTTTTTGGCTGGCTATCTTTAAATTAAAACGTTTGATCTATGAACAACTGCATGAGAAAGACACGTGACATGTGAGCTGTTGTTTTTTTCTTTAGTTTGGAAGTTTTTTTTTTTTTTTGTGTGTTTTTTTATTAAACACATGTGTTCTAAAAATCGGACGTCCAAATGAGATTAATCGATTGTTTAGACGTCCGACCGTATATTATTTAGCCTAATCAGAAAAAGTAATCAGCTAAATGATTTCTCAGATCTACTACACACCTGACGCCTAATCAAATCTACACGTTTGGATAAGTTAGATCAGATATAAAAATAATCGATTAAATTAGATCTGAACACATGATTAATCATTTTCAGGTAATCAATAATCAGTGTCGAAGATCAATCAATTTATTAAATTCATACGTATTTTTCATAGCAAAAGATCTCTGCCGGACGAAAAAAGTACTATAGGGGTTATTGTATGGATTTATTTATTCGTACCATTAAAAGTGTTATGTAGATTCATCAAACAAGATTTGAATATACGAAAGTCTTTATAAGTAAAGTAATAATCGAATAAAATATAGTATTTTCCTAATAATCAATCGAATTATGGTGTTTGCAGTATCGTCCTTCGAGCGCGTACAACGCCCCATTCTACACCACAAACGGTGGTACTCCAGTCTCCAACAACATCTCTTCCCTCACCATCGGTGAAAGAGGTATTTTAATAGTAGAAACTGTAACCTGAGAAACATAGTCTAAGCTAGGATCTTGTTAATGGTTTTTTCTTAATAAACATTTGTTACTTGGTATTGGACAGGTCCGGTTCTTCTTGAGGATTACCATCTGATCGAGAAGGTAGCCAATTTCACCAGAGAGAGGATCCCTGAGAGAGTTGTTCATGCCAGAGGAATCAGTGCTAAGGGTTTCTTTGAGGTCACGCATGACATTTCAAACCTCACTTGTGCTGATTTTCTCAGAGCCCCTGGTGTTCAAACTCCGGTTATTGTCCGTTTCTCAACCGTTGTCCACGAGCGTGCCAGCCCTGAAACCATGAGGGATATTCGTGGTTTTGCTGTCAAGTTTTACACCAGAGAGGTATACTAAAACATTCCTGTTTTTTAGTTTTTGATCTTCTTTAGAATCAATACTAATGTGTCTCTTGTTGCTGCTTTTATAAAATCAGGGGAACTTTGATCTTGTTGGTAACAACACTCCGGTGTTCTTCATCCGTGACGGGATTCAGTTTCCCGATGTTGTCCACGCCCTGAAACCAAACCCGAAGACTAACATCCAAGAGTACTGGAGGATATTGGACTACATGTCCCACTTGCCTGAGAGTTTACTCACATGGTGCTGGATGTTTGATGATGTTGGTATTCCACAAGATTACAGGCACATGGAAGGTTTTGGTGTCCACACTTACACTCTAGTCGCCAAATCCGGCAAAGTTCTCTTTGTCAAGTTCCACTGGAAACCAACTTGTGGGATCAAGAATCTGACTGATGAAGAGGCCAAGGTTGTTGGAGGAGCTAATCACAGCCACGCCACTAAGGATCTCCATGATGCCATTGCATCTGGTAACTACCCTGAGTGGAAGCTTTTCATCCAGACGATGGATCCTGCTGATGAGGATAAGTTTGATTTCGACCCACTTGATGTGACCAAGATCTGGCCTGAGGATATCTTGCCTCTGCAACCTGTTGGTCGCTTGGTTCTGAACAGGACTATTGATAACTTCTTTAATGAAACTGAGCAGCTTGCTTTCAACCCTGGTCTTGTGGTTCCTGGGATCTACTACTCAGATGACAAGCTGCTCCAGTGTAGGATCTTTGCTTATGGTGACACTCAGAGACATCGTCTTGGACCGAATTATCTGCAGCTACCGGTAAATGCTCCAAAATGTGCTCACCACAACAACCACCATGAAGGTTTTATGAACTTCATGCACAGAGACGAGGAGGTAATTATTAGTACCACTTGAGCTACCATTGTTAACTTGGAATCAAAACCTTAATCGGGTTTCTGTCTTTTACAGATCAATTACTATCCCTCAAAGTTTGATCCAGTCCGCTGTGCTGAGAAAGTTCCTATCCCTACAAAATCCTACACTGGAATCCGAACAAAGGTCTGATTCTCGCCATGCATCCTTTAATTCTTTAAAACGTTTAACTTAATAATAGTCTTATTCGAATCTGTCTGCTAAAGAAACCCTTCAACTGATAATGTTGCAGTGCATCATCAAGAAGGAGAACAACTTCAAACAGCCTGGAGATAGATACAGATCCTGGGCACCAGACAGGTAAATAACAACTCTCCCAGAAACTCACAAAGCTTAATTCCTAGCTAATGTTTTTCATATTTATTTATGGTCACAGGCAAGACCGGTTTGTTAAGAGATGGGTAGAGATTCTGTCGGAGCCACGTCTGACACACGAGATTCGTAGCATCTGGATCTCTTACTGGTCTCAAGCTGATCGATCTCTGGGACAGAAACTTGCAAGCCGTCTCAACGTGAGGCCAAGCATCTAGAGACCAAAGGTATAGTCTCCTCATCGATCCATCATCATCGCTTGGTCGTTAAAATCCCTTAAAAAAAAAAAAAAGATATTATTCTCACCTGTGTTGTTGTTTCATGTCTATCTAATAATGTCTGCATGCTTGTAATCCCCCATAAACCAATGTTTTCTTCCTTCATTTTACTGTCACTGTCTTTGTAATCTATTTTACAATAAAAATCAATGTTTCTTAAATCAGTAATTAAACAGCTTTATAAGATTTGTGTTTATTTACATGTATTTTATGAATTCAAACTAAAAAGAGGATAATTAGAATTGATCGTATTGGGGTCTAATAATGGTATAGTATCCGTCAAAAGCAAAGACGATATATCATCCAGACGTAATTAATTATCATTTGGATAACGATAATCACGTTATTCCAAAGAAACACATATCGCGCGACACATTGCAATATTAGTCTCATTTTCTCGCGGCGGGATTTTGGGATTGAGCTAAAAAATAAGATAATTTTGTTTTTTTGCTCGCTTTAAGAAAACCGGACAACAACATTGCAGACACACGCCGATTAGCGGTAGAAAAAAATACAGGGTCTCATCATCGGAATCGCGAGCAAAATTTTGATCAAATTATCTGCATCATGGATCCTTCCAAGGTACATTTATCGATTCTCTTAGGCCTCCTTTTGTAAATCTGTAATTTGTGTTGCTTTATAATTTGGTGTGGTTTCGATTTGATTGACTATGATCTCTCTCGTTACGGATCATGTGATCGTAGTCAGGAATTTGATATTCGGTTTGATTTTTGTATTGAGATTAAAAATGGTTGTGGATGATGATTGTTCGACTATTTGAGGTTTCTTTGTGTGGTCTTTAAATCGATTCTTTTATTATTTATTTATTTATGCGGAGATTTGGTTTGGTTTTGTTCAGATTTTTAAATTCCCAGAAACTTGTATGTGTTTAAGATTAGTAAAGAGAATTATATTTATAGGATTGGATTGGATTGTAGATGTTTTCGTCTATTGATTATTTATTTTTTCCACATGCTTATGGTTTAAGGTATTGTGAGTTATTTGTTTAATCACTGTGTATGATTGTGAATGTCATTGTAGCTTAAACAACAGCTA
The DNA here is from genome assembly GCA_014578085.1 of Cardamine resedifolia. NCBI lineage: Eukaryota > Viridiplantae > Streptophyta > Magnoliopsida > Brassicales > Brassicaceae > Cardamine > Cardamine resedifolia. Next base: position 54,665 of record VBRH01000282.1, on the reverse strand, counting down.
CGAAATGCTAATCTTGCTTCCTAGTTTTCGCAATATTAATATTTGTTGATGTTGAATCTGGTTTAATTGATCATATACTTTGTGGTAATTTTATGTTGTATCAAGTATCATAATTTGTCAATACATTTCTCCAATCTATAATTTGTTAAAAGGTTTGATCTAGTTAAACATTTGGTTTTTGTTGTCTTTTTTGATTTCTTGTTGTTGTTGGGGGGTGCAGGTTCTTCCTTCAAGCGCTCATGATTCACCTGTCTTCACTACAAACTCGGGTGCTCCAGTGTGGAACAACAACGCTTCTTTGACTGTTGGAACCAGAGGTCCATCTCTCTCTCTCTTTATTCTGTCTCTCTCGAATACAAATGATAGCCAATATGTTGAACCGGTGGCTAGTCATGAAAGCCAAAGAGTTTAGATAAAATGTTCGCTTGTTTGGAAAGTTAGATATGTGAAGCGATGGTTTTATTTATATATTGTCCAGGTCCAATTCTTCTTGAGGACTATCATCTGCTTGAGAAGCTCGCTAACTTCGACAGGGAGCGGATTCCTGAGAGGGTAGTTCACGCCAGGGGAGCTAGTGCTAAGGGTTTCTTTGAAGTCACTCATGACATTACTCAATTTACTTGTGCTGATTTTCTTCGGGGACCTGGTTCTCAGACTCCTGTTATTGTTCGTTTCTCTACTGTCATCCATGAGCGTGGCAGCCCTGAGACTCTCAGAGATCCTCGTGGTTTTGCTGTTAAGTTTTACACCAGAGAGGTTTGCTTCTCTCTCTCTTCCTTTCATTTGTGACCTTCTTTTTTTTGTTAATTGTGAATCATTTCGTAACACTGCTGATTCTTCTTCTTATCCTCTGTGTTTGCAAACTCAGGGGAACTTTGATCTTGTTGGGAACAACTTCCCTGTCTTCTTTGTCCGAGATGGAATGAAATTCCCTGACATGGTCCATGCTCTGAAACCGAATCCCAAATCCCACCTTCAGGAGAACTGGAGGATATTGGATTTCTTCTCCCACCACCCTGAGAGTTTGCACATGTTTTCGTTTCTCTTTGATGATCTCGGTATCCCACAGGACTACAGGCACATGGATGGCTTTGGGGTCAACACCTACACGCTAATCAACAAAGCTGGAAAAGCTCACTATGTGAAATTCCACTGGAAACCGACTTGTGGGGTTAAATGCCTGTCGGATGAGGAAGCTATCAGAGTTGGAGGAACCAATCACAGCCATGCCACTAAAGATCTATATGCCTCCATCGCAGCCGGGAAGTATCCTGAGTGGAATCTCTTTGTTCAAGTGATTGATCCTGCCCACGAAGACAATTTCGATTTTGATCCTCTTGATGTCACAAAGATCTGGCCTGAAGATATTTTGCCTCTGCAACCCGTTGGCCGCTTGGTCTTGAACAAAAACATCGACAACTTCTTCAATGAGAATGAACAGATTGCTTTCTGTCCTTCTCTTGTGGTTCCAGGCATCTATTATTCAGATGATAAACTACTCCAGACCCGGGTTTTCTCCTACGCTGATAGTCAGAGACACCGTCTTGGACCAAACTATCTGCAACTACCAGTCAATGCCCCTAAATGCTCTCACCACAACAATCACCATGATGGTTTGATGAACTTTATGCACAGGGATGAGGAGGTAATCATCTCTCTCGGTTTCTGGAAACTTTCATATACTAACTTCACAATCATTTTGGCATTTTTTGAAGTGAGTCTGTTACTTTCCAGGTCAATTACTTCCCTTCAAGGTTGGATCCAGTTCGCCATGCCGAAAAATACCCTACAACTCCTATTGTCTGCTCTGGAAATCGTGAGAAGGTTAGAATCCTCTCCAATCTCGATGCCTTAACATTTGATCACACAAGTCTTTCAACATTATGAAAAAAAATCAAATGTTTTTTTGGGATTTCTTCTTTATATCGCAGTGCATGATTGAGAAAGAGAATAACTTCAAGCAGCCAGGGGAGAGATACCGGTCCTGGGATTCAAATAGGTAAACACTATAAACTTAGAAACCTCTTTGCAAAATCAACAATCTCATCATCATTCATATCTTCTTCTAATCGTCTTTTTTTTTGTCTGGTAACAAAAGGCAAGAGAGGTTTGTGAAGCGTTTTGTTGAAGCGCTTGCGGAGCCTCGTGTCACGCATGAAATCCGCAGCATTTGGATCTCTTACTGGTCTCAGGCAGACAAGTCTCTGGGACAAAAACTAGCTACTCGTCTTAGCGTGAAGTCAAACTTCTGAATGATATCATCTCTAAGGACTAAGTAAATGTTCTAAACCCAATATGCTACTCTTATCGACAATAAGTCGCTTAAAGAATATACTAGTTTGTAAATCTTCTTCTCTTCTAAATATTACCGAATATTTTCTATGGCTAATAATAAAAAAGCTATGAGTAATATAGCTTAATAAGTATTATTCTACTCTAAATGGAATTTTATGTTTGTTTTTTTTTTAATCTTCGCACTAGTTAAAGAAGATACTACTTCCTGTTTGTAATAAGCTATCAGTAATATAGCTTAATAAGTATTATTCTACTCTAAATGGAATTTTATGTTTGTTTCTTTTTTATAATCTTCGCACTATATTTAGTTTTTAATATTATTTAATTCATCCCGATTTGCATCTATGACGTGAGCTTATAGTTGGACCTAATGTCAGACGCACGATCATGATAAAGGTTTGTCTTTGTCCCTACTGATAAATTTGTATAAGCCATCACGTCAGACCTTTTAATTAGTCATAGTTATGATACAAGATCGCATATATCATATATAAATTTTATGTAAGTGGGGTGAAGTACTTTGATTATTCCGCTGCTAGTGGAAATGAAAAGGAATGATCAATTCAGACAATTTTAATTTTTTTATACTCGTTGTTCTAAACTTTAATTAGCTAATACAGTCCGACTAATCTGATATTTGGGCCAGTAATTTATTTTCTTAGAGACAACCTCGGCTCAAATCAGAAATTAGGCACATGGAGCCACATAAAACCCCTAAACAAAAATTTGCTACAAAATTTTATATGTTTAAAATTCAGAAATTTGAAGTTTTAACGGAAGAAACAAGAAACTTAACGTGTATTGGTTGTCATTAACAAGATCTCGGATCCATTTAGGAAAAGTCAATTTCTTGATGACGAAATCAAGAAGACTTTACTTTGATTGCATGTGACGGAACTTATGCACTATACAAAACGATAAAAAAAAATGTAATCATGTAAATATCTAAGTTTTTGAGGTGTATAATGTAAGAGTATAATTTCGTGGGCCTAGGTTAATTGGTCTACCAACCATTGTACTCAACATAAATAATATCGTCTCCGTACCCAAAAGAAAGTGTATATAAGGTTTTATACCTAACCAAGACGTGCAAAAATTATCACAATTATTTGACGTTGGAGTTAATGATTCGGCCAACCTTTTAATTATTCGTCGCTCTATACTTTCTTTTGCATTTACTGGAATCTTTTTTTGTTTGTATTATATTATTAATGTACAAAAGTTTAATCTTTTTTTATACGTTTCAATGCCCTATAGAAAGAGATTCTATTCGAATGGATAATAATTTTAAAATTGTGTATTCCGAATCTTTTTTGTATTTGCAAAGTTTACTTTCCTTGGTTTCCCCGAAAAAGTTTGTTTTCATTACAAATTCTATAATAATATTCAGAATTTTTAAAGTATATGATGTTTTAACTAAAATTGATAAAAAAAAAAAAATTGTAAATTAATCTTTTTTCTCTTTTAATTTCCGTGAAATCGATCAAATTAAGTTTTTGATTTTACTTTTAAAAAATATTTTATATATAGAAAAAAAATTAGCTAATTATAAAAAAACTATAAAATATTATTGGTCACATAAGATTTTAAAAAATTAAAAGTTACATAAAAAATAAAAACATCTTATATTTTTTTTTTTA
>VBRH01000282.1:20247-31222 GCA_014578085.1 Cardamine resedifolia | reverse complement strand
AATTTTTTTTTTTTCTTGCGGGAATAGGCTCTCTGTGGCTAAGAAACCTGCTAAAGGAGCTGGCCGTAGCAAAGCAGCTGCTGCTGCTAAGGATCCAAACAAACCAAAGAGGCCTGCCAGTGCCTTCTTCGTTTTCATGTAATCATCGCCTCCGATTCTTCAATTTTCTGTGTTGACTAGTTTCCATGGATAAAACTTTTTTGACGTACAAAAGTTTTTCTTCTGGCTACTACCATTCTTTTTAAGGTGAGATTAGTAGAATCCTTTCGTCTGATATCGTCTAATCAAAAAGTATCTGAGATTAGTCCAACGATTCTCTTCTTATTGTTATAGTAATTCCTAAATTTGATTTGGATGTGATAATTGTTTGTACCTCAATTTCTGTTCGATAATTCTGCCGTTGATTTTTATGATATGAAGGGAAGATTTTCGTGAGACGTTCAAGAAGGAACATCCCAAGAACAAATCTGTTGCTACAGTGAGTGATTTGTTACCATTTCAATACTTCTTCTATATGTTGTTGTTTGTACCTTAGCTTTTAAATGCATAAACAGGTTGGAAAAGCTGCTGGAGACAAGTGGAAATCCTTGTCAGACTCTGTACGTTCTCTCTGAACATTTGACCAAAACTATTGTTATGGTCTCAAATGTCACTGTACTTAAAAAGTTTAAGTCTAATATGTGGATTTTACAAATATTTCAGGAGAAAGCTCCTTATGTTGCTAAGGCTGAGAAACGCAAGGTTGACTATGAGAAGAACATGAAAGCGTATAACAAGAAACTGGTAAATCAAATTTCAATTTAAAGAGAGTGATAGTTTTGAGTTGTTTGACTAATCATGATACGTTGTGGTTTCAGGAGGAAGGTCCAAAGGAAGATGAAGAATCTGACAAATCAGTGTCAGAGGTGAATGATGAGGATGATGCTGAGGATGGTAGTGAAGAGGTTTGTGGTTGAGTTTTTTAAAGTTATTTTACATCATTGCATATAAAGAGAACTTTATTTCTAACTCTTGTTAATAATTATATTGCAGGAGGAGGACGATGACTAAGAAGTTGAAGTTGTAGCATTAGTATAAGGCTGCAAATATCTCTCTGGGTTTTTATCTTTTCTTCGTCTTAAAATGTTAATGGGGCTGATTTAAAGGGTATCCTTTTTTTTTTTTTTTTGTATTTTGTATTTTGTATTTCCACAACCTCCCACTAAAGCCCTTTAGCTGGAGAGTGAATCGTAGAATGTTTAGATGGTGAATGAGAGATTTGCAGCTCTGTACTCTTTGCTTTATTAAACTATTTAGTTGTTTTACCTATGATGTTGGTTAAAAATCTCTTGTAACTTTGTAACGAATCGTCTCTTTTGTGTTATGTGCCTTACACTAGTTTGATTCATTATCCAAACTGTAAGTCGTTTTCCTTTCGTATCCTTGGTGTTTCACCGACTGTAAATTTTCTCTAATTTGTTTTATTTGGTTAAACTGACTTAAAATTACTCAAGTTTGTAAAATATAATAAGGCATACTGGGTTAGTTTTCTTCAGAAAGAGTAAGTAATCCATCTCTATTCGACCATGATCGCCTTGATGAGATCACTAGAATTTATGTGATTTAATGATTTAATATTATACATACATGTAAAGTTTAAATAATATATTTAGGAAACAGAAGATTCGAGTATAATTCTGTCATTAAAGTCTCGTTTTCGAATTTGACCTAACCGATCTGTATTATCCTTTTTTTGTACTTGTACAAAAGGAAATAAGTACAAATTACAAAGCACAGAAGAAAACACATAGAGCCGAGATCAAAGGATTAAAAGCGGGAAAACGTGAGAGCCGGTGATGAAAAAACCACTCGGATCGATGACATGGCGAAATATATTTGAAATCCCGCCTAAACCCCTAGAGAATTTTCACATCTCGTGGGAAATTGAATTTCAATATCTTTTTAATTTCATCAGATATTTTAAAATGCCCCCACTATAACCCTCTCATCTCTCGGCCTCTCACTCGAATCGTTCACTAAGGGCGTACAAATCACAAACACGTTTAGTTTTCCTTTTACTCTCTCTTCTCTAACCCTACGAAGATCTTCGTCAAGGTAAATCAATCTCCTTCGTTTTTCTTGTTGATTTTTTTCCAGTTTCCGTCTCAAATTCCTCTCGATTTTACGCGTTTCGATCTCTAGATGTGATTTTTTTTTCTCCATACTGTTGTTCTCTGCGCTTTGAATCGAATATACTCTCCGATTAGTGTTTTTTTTTCTGTTCAATTGCGTTTCGTATTTTTTTACTTCGTTTGTTGATCTAGTGATATTTCTGCAGAATCGATCATGAAAGGAGATAAATCAAAGACTGAAACAAGGAGCACCAAGTGAGTTTTTAGCTAGATCGGTTTTTTTCCCGAGATTTTTTTTTGCTAGATCTCTGTATTTCAGATCCGTGTTCATATATCAATGATTGATACTTACTTAACTTTGCGGTGATGATAGGCTCTCCGTGAACAAGAAGCCTGCTAAGGGAGGCAAAGCTGCTGCTAAGGATCCAAATAAACCTAAGAGGCCTTCCAGTGCCTTCTTCGTTTTCATGTAATCATTTCCTTTGATTCTTCAATTTTTTTTTTCTGTTCTTCAGTAGTCAATAGTTTTGAGTCTAACTTGTATAAATCTGTTGAAGGCGAGATTAGTAGCCTTCTTTGTTTTGTATAATATTGATGTTGTTAATTATTCCTAAATGTTCTGGATGTGATTCGTTGACTGTATAATCCAAATTAGTGTCCCTAATTTATTCATTCACTGATAAATCAAATTAAGTTATGTGTGTTTACTTTTGTATTGACTTTTGTGATCTAAAGGGAAGATTTCCGTGAGACTTTCAAGAAGGAACATCCCAAGAACAAATCTGTTGCTGCTGTGAGTTTGATTTTGCTTCTATCCCAAAATTTGTTTGATCTGTTGTAGTACTGTAGCGTTGGTTATTTGAAGCTATATTGATGATGATTGTCAACTGATAACAGGTTGGAAAAGCTGGTGGTGAAAAGTGGAAATCCTTGTCAGTTTCCGTACGTTTTTTTTTTTTCAAAACTATTTAGCTAAAGTTGTGTATAATCTTCTTTAATGTTATCTATGTTTTTGACCTGTGGGCTTTACAATTATTTAGGAGAAGGCTCCTTATGTTGCCAAGGCTGACAAGCGCAAGGTTGAGTATGAGAAGAACATGAAAGCCTACAACAAGAAATTGGTAATTTGTTATTTTTCTACTTAAGGAGGAGTTATGTTTCTACTAAAGAATGATGATGCAAATAACTTATAATTGGTTTAATGGTAGTGGTTGACCAACGATGGTGTGTTGTGTTTTCAGGAGGAAGGTCCAAAGGAAGATGAAGAGGAGGAATCTGACAAGTCTGTTTCAGAGGTTAATGATGAGGACGATGCTGAGGATGGGAGTGAAGAGGTTAGCGGTTTCCTCTATTAGTTATTTTACATCATTAAATGTAAATAATAGCTTTTGTATGAAGAAGTAAAGCTTTCTATGAACTCTGTTATATATGTAGGAAGAAGATGATGACTAAGAAGTTGAAGTTGGGTTAGCATAATATAGAAGGCTGCAAGGAATCTCTCGGATGCTTTCTCTTAAAATGTTAAGGAGGCTGTTTTTTTATATTATAAATTACTGATGTTTCGTTTTAGTAAGCTACCCCCTATCTCCCACTGGCTCTACGGGTTATGGAAAAAGTGAATGTAGAATGTTTAGTTGGTCAATGAGAGATTTGCAGCTCTATATAATGATTTATCCTTATTCCTTACTATTTTTTATTATAATGCTTTTTTTAATTAATCTCTGTTTGTAGTTGATAACTTGATATAGATTTAGCCTTTTTAACGATTTATAAAATGATTTAGCCTTTTTAACGATTTATAAATGATTGAGTCTATAAATCTCCCTACATTTGTTATTATGATAATGATCTTTTTTTATCTCTGCTTGTAGTTGATGACTTGATATGGTTTCATGTCTTGCTTAAGTTTGTATTATAATCATGCAAGAATGCTAGTGTTAATCTCTTAATTGATTCTCAATTTAATTCATGTTTTATATGCAACAAAGTGTGCTTTCCTGTCGTTATCTTATTGGGTTTGGTGAACAATACATAGCATTAACACGCTCTTAATCAACGTGTTCCAAAAAGTGTAATCAATGTTTTTACTTTTTGTTTGGTTGATTTGACTTTATTCACTCAGGTTGGTAAAATTGTGTCAAGGCTTCTTTCCAATGACCAAATCCATGATGATTTGGTTATTTTTTCACCTTAAAAAGAAAAAAGAAAAAAGGTTTGCAGGAGATAAGAGTTTCAATAAGGATGTATTACTTAGTTTTATATAAGTATTAAGTTAGAATTTGATCATTGTTGACAAAAGTGAAGATTGAGAGTGAAATCCGCGTAATAGCAGCAGAATAGCCCGGAACCTCATTCCTCACTTGTGTTATAATCAAATATCTTTATATCATATAAACTTTTTGCTCAAATTCATACATTTTCTTCTTAATCAACAAAGAAAAAGAAAGTATGCTCTTCTTTTATTCTCATTACTTTAATCAGTAGTCACAACGATAATATTTTATATTATGCTGTGATTAAGCCTTGCTTCCGGCTTTACCTAACCACTATATATAAAGTAAAGATACACAATTTGCGTTCCCCTACGAATACAAGCTACTGATGTAACAATACCTGGAATTAATTAGGTTGTTTTTATATATTTATATGTGTGGTGTCTTATTATGTCATCAACACATAGGATTAAGATCATCTTAGGTATTTGGGTTAACATTTTTTCTTTTCAAATGGTGGATATATATTGACCCGTAAAACTCGATTAAAATGTTGAAATTCTAACACAAAATAGTGAATAACGTTGACCAACATATATCCTAGTCATGGCCATAAAGTTTTTTTTTTTTTTTTGTAACCAATCTAAATTTTTTTTGTGATAACTACATATATATATATTGAATTATAATATATAATTTACAATTGTATCTCTAATAAACTGGTAACTGAAAAGATTAAATCGGTCCAATTGATCATTAGTCAAGATTAGATCTTTCCAAAAAGTGTTTAATTTAACGGTAAAAATATCCTTTATTCACAAACAAAATAAAATACAAATATATCGTTCACTTTCTTATCGTCTTCTTCATATGGTAAAAAAATAAAAGAAAGGAGAAAAGCAAAGAGGTAGAGGAGATGGAGAGAGAGAACCAAAACGGTGCGTATAATGGGAGAGTGATGACGGAGGAGCAGATGGAGATTCTCCGTAAGCAGATCGCCGTTTACGCCGTTATTTGTGACCAGCTCGTCCTCCTCCACAATTCTCTTTCTCCTTTCCATCCTCTCTCATCAGGTACACTTCTCTCTAGCTCTCTCTCTGTATATGAACACATTCATATGTGTGTTCTTCTTGATTTTACATGTTTTCGATGTTTACAAAAGAAAGAGTTATGAGCTTCTTTGTAAACGGTGAATAAGTGTTTTAACAGGAAACTGTTTTGGGTGCATCAAGAAAAAAGAGAAAAGTGTTTAAACGCAGCGTTTTTGTGATGCAAAACGTTGTTTCCAATCACACACTTTACTCATTGAGCTGCTAGTTTAGTACTTTAGTGTAAAAAAGTGAAAACTGCGTTTGCGTTTGGTATACAACACACGAACACAAACGCTTTTCTCAGTGTTCGCTGCATAACCTTGAATAAAGGTTCAAAATGTTTATAGATATTTGAGGGAGGACAGTTTAACTACCGCATAGACATCAATTAATTGCTAATAAATAATTATCAATTATTTAATTTTCTCTATAAAGTATTGCGATTTATATAACATATAGTTCGAAATAATAATAATAATTTAGTTTATGATCGATGAGACCGAATAATTCGATCAATTATTAATTTGTATAATCACCTAGCGGCTGGTTTGTCTAGAAGTTTGGTTTGAATTAGAGTTATTAGAGATTTGCAATCGCGTTTTGTGGTTTTGATAATACATATCTTGTTCGTGGAAGAAACTTAAGGGTCACGTAATTTTTTTTTTTTTTTTTATGATAAATGATTTGAGAATAAAAAGGAATGAGGCCAATGGACGGAGGATACTTTGACCCGATGGGGGCATCACCAAGCTCTAATAGGATATCGACTCGGCATCGATGGACTCCGACGTCGACGCAGCTTCAGATACTTGAGAGCATTTACGAGGAAGGAAGTGGAACACCGAATCGACGGAGGATTAGAGAGATCGCGACAGAGCTGTCCGAACACGGACAGATCACGGAGACAAATGTGTACAATTGGTTTCAGAACCGGCGAGCTCGGTCCAAACGAAAGCAGCCTCAAATGACGACGGCGAATGGTCAAGCTGACGATGTGGCGGTGACGACGGAGGAGAGGAGGAGTTGTGGAGATTCTGGGGGATTAGAGTCTTATGAGCATATACTCTTCCCAACTCCTGATTTAGGTAAACTTAATTTCAGTTTTTGCTTTTGGTCTTTGTAGTTTTGTTTGGTTTGAATATTTTTTACATTTTGGTTTGAGTTTGGACTTTGGACCCGTTCAGATTTAGGTTAAAAACATTTAAATAGTTTTAGTATATATAATATTTTTATTTAAGTGTGAAATACAATTTTTTTTTGTTAATTTCTTTATATTTTTTGGTTCGGTATAACATTTTTCTACCATTGAAATTATTAGAAAATTTGGGTTGATAAATTCTGGTTTCATTGAAGCAAATGTGGTGGGTTTTTTGTTTGTGGTTTCAGGGATTGAGCACTTGTTGAGTATAGGGAAATTTCTGGAGAGTTAAATTCGTATAGACTGACATAAAAGGAAGATGAAGGAAGATCTCTAGTCTCTTCTATTTTTCTTCTCTCTGTTTCTCCTTAAAAACAGTATTGTGTGTGTGTGTGTGTGTGACATTAACAAGTCTTTTTATTGTAATTTTGTGTTCCACAAATGATATGCTCCAACATCAGAAAGAAAATGGATGCAAACTGATAGATTGACTCGTAAAACTCGATTAAAATGTTGAAATTCTACCACAACACAGTTAGTTGGAAAGAAACGATCATCATATATAGTCTCTCTTCTTCTTTTTTTTTTCCATTGTTTTTAACTTTATTGGCATCTACTAATTAAAAATCATATAAAATCGGATATTGGTTATATGATCACAGAATTAGAATCTAAATTCTATCAATTATAATCCATTTATATCCCAAAATAACCTAAATTAAACAGGTAATTGAAAAAAAATCAAATCGGACCAATTGATACTAGTCAAGAGATCTTTCCAAAAATGTGTTTAAATTTAACGGTAACAAATAAACTAAAGATTTATAACTCGTTCACTCTCTCATTACCTTTTCATATGGTGTAAAAAGGAGAGAGGCCAAGGCTAAGTGGTGAAAGAGGAGATGGATATAGAGATCCAAAACGGTGCGTATGATGTTAGAGTTATGACAGAGGAGCAAGTGGAGACTCTCCGTAAGCAAATAGCCATTTACGTCGTTATTTGTGAGCAGCTCCTCCTCCTCTACAATTCTCATTCTTCTTCCCCTCTTCTCTCATCAGGTACACACACTTCCCCTAAAGAAACTTATAGCTCAAGTAACTGACTTTTTTTTTTTCTGATAATGATATGAGAAAATAATACATGAATAGGAATGAATGCAATCGAAAGCGGATTCATTGATCCGATGGTGGCATCATCAAGCGCTCATGGAATGTCGACTCGACATCGATGGACTCCAACGTCGATGCAACTTCAGATTCTCGAGAACATTTACAAGGAAGGAAGTGGAACACCAAATCCTCGGAGGATTAGAGAGATCACGACGGAGCTGTCTGAACACGGACAAATATCGGAGAAAAATGTATACAATTGGTTTCAGAACCGACGAGCTCGGTCCAAACGTAAGCAGCCTCAGACAACGAAGACTATGACTGGTCAGGCCGATGATGCGGCGGTGACGACAGAGGAGAGAAGGAGTTTTGGAGATTCTGGAGGGTTTGAGTCTTATGATCATATACTCTTCCCAACTCCCGATTTAGGTAATTTCTTAAAATATGAATTTTACGTTTACTATTATCATATGCATTGCTTTTTTTTTAGTTCTGTTCGGTTCAGTGTTTTATTGGGTTTTGATAATTTTATTTAGCTTAAATTCGGTTTGGTTCGTTTTCTTTCAGATATGGTTTATTATTATATTCGGTAATTGAATTTCTCCAACCTCTCTATGTTACTAAGAAATGGTGGTTGATTTGATGAGTTTTTGTTTGGTTTTTATGCTTATCGTATATGATTTGATTATACAATAATAATAGAGATGAAAACATTTGGTGAACTTTTTGTGGTTTCAGGGATTGAGCATTTGTTGAGTGGGAAGAAGTTTATGGATAGCTAAATTCATTTATAGACTGGAGTGAAATAACTACCGATGAAGAGCTCTAATCTCTTTTCTATGTTTTTCACTAAACTAAAACAAATATTGGGTTGTTTCAATAAAAGGGTATATTTATCGTTTGCATGTGAGTGTCTGAGAGACCATTAACAAGTCTATCTATATTAGAGATTTTTTTTTCCTCCAATCCATAATAAAATATGTAAATTAAACTTGGCCTAAAAAGAATATTTATATACATATGACCACTTAATTTACCATGAACTAGGTGAATTAACAAGGGATTGCCACGACCTTAACCACATGAGCAAAGTTCCTCGGTTGAAGATATCTTGGTGCCGGTTTGGCTGTCCACGTTTAGATGCAAAACCAAATTTTCTTCAGCCTCAATATGAATCAGACCCGTTTAGCACGTTGATGTATGAAAGCATCCTTTTTCTAGACCTTCTTGCCTGTTGGCACATTGCGTTTTGGTAGTCTCAACTGCATAAAATTAAGATTTTAGGTGTGTGATTAGACTAACAATCAACAGAAACCAGAATACATGTTATTGTCTTTTACAGACCTTAGATTTCGTAGTCCTCCACCCTCCTGAATCTTGCTGCTGCTTTGGGGAGTATGCAAATCTCTCTATTGACTTCAACACATAACTCTTATCTACAGCTGCATTAGTGTCAGCAAGAGGTTCCTACAATACCATTAGTTTATTATTATTATCTGTTCACCCAACGAAATTGATCCAACATTACATTTAGTTAGCCGCATGATAAAAGATGATAATACTACACTCGTGAATTTCCTGTAGAGCTTTGTCCTCATGAACGCATTAGTAATCATTTCAGTTCAATTTCAAAATCTTCTGCATCTCCAATTTATTTCAAGCTGAAACCTCAAATCACGTCTAAAGACTTAAAGGTATGCAGACATGCAAGAATACCTTGTGGTTTAAGGCCGTTTCCTTGCTTGCAGCATCATTCATCACTTCTAGCCGATCAGCAAAGAACAAAATCTGCAAACAAAGTAAAATTAGATCTTGATATTAGCGAGAGCTCAAGACAATGAACCCAATCATAAATGAGAGATACACTTGAGCACTCTGATGATTCACCACTAAAAGTCGGCTTACTTTGCTCAAAAACTGGACATTTGATGAATCAGTAGCCATTACTTGCACTCCGAGACACGTGTTTGGGACACTACAGAAAGGGCAATAAATAGTATTGAAAACACATCCATCTTGCTTGCACCAAATACCCTGACCTTTTGAGCCTTCAAAACTTCTGCAGAGTCTCTGATTAACCAGTAAGCAATCTGTCATGATAATTGAAACACTTGTTGGCATTTCTGCAGAACCAGTTACTGATGTTTCTTTCAGAAGAGACAGCAAATGCGTTTTGGAAGACGAAGTCAACAAGCAATTGGGATATGAGTGATTCTCAGGGTGACCTAGTGGACTTCTGCAGAGCGAACAAGATATATGCACTTTCTGATTCACTTCTGGAAAAGCATATATGTTGTAGTTTTGGGATCTTGGTTCAGTGCTCCCAAACCCAAACTCAATTCTTCTTGTTAAACTCGTGTGATCCGAGGGTCTAGTACTAGGAGCAAAACTGTTTTCTTCTTCAAGGTCAATGACTGGAGAGCTAGTAAACTTTCTTCTCTTCATAGCTTGGGAATTAACACTCGTGTTGAAAGATAACTCTGCTTCTAGAGTCAAACTACGGATGTCACCAATGGAATATCTCTCAGGAGTTACTACTACTGACGACTCAGCTCCAGGAGGAGATTTTCTGAAATTTGGAGTAGATATATGCTGCTTTAATAATTGATCAGGAGACCTCGGAGATCTCAGACCTATTATTGTGGGGCTCGAGCTTTCATTCTTCGAGCAAGAACATGGACTGGCTACTAAAATACTATTGGTCATAGCAGAGGTTTCTTTGACAAAAGATGTTTCTGGATCTTCATCACAGTTGGTCACTGACGACACCTCGCAACACCTGCACATGATAGTTGTTAAGTTTCTTGAAAGTTTCTTACATCAATTCGAAGTTCACATGACATGCTACTTCTTGTAGTTGAAGCTTACTCTAACAAACATGCTACTTTAGGAAAATTATTACGCACATTACACTTGGGATAGATATTGATCTTATAATATATTAAGCAAAACTAGTAGATATTTTTACCCAGGCTCAAGGTCAATGACTTCTTTGTAGCATTCAGCTTCCTCTTGAACTTGAATGAATGTGTGGGCAGGTATGTCACCTGGAGATGATAACTGTGAAATGGAGGTTCCATAGGTCACAGCAGAATGCCGCATGGATCTCAAATCTTCAGCTATTTTTGGTTTCACATCTTTGTGATCCAAAAAGGCCTTGCTTTCGTTCATAAAAGGATATTTAGGATTCAAACTTGTATAGTCTTCTACGTCCACCACCTTCCTACCTGCAATATCCTGCACACAAATTCATTATCAATAACAAAGTGAATTCATGAGAAATCACCACAAAACAGAAAAAAAAAAAAAAAA
>VBRH01000282.1:0-20223 GCA_014578085.1 Cardamine resedifolia | reverse complement strand
AAAAAAAAAAAAAAAAATTTTGCTTTTAGAATATACTTTTGGATCCACATGACTAGATTTGTTCTGAATTTGATTTTCCTTCCTTCTGTATTCTTTGCTTTGGTTTTCTGAGGAAAAGTTCTGCTCAACATTATAATCCTGGGACCCTAACATTTTACTGTCAACTTGATCCTGCATGCAATTTTCAAAGAATTTTAATGACAATGTAATAATGTTTCAAGGAAAGGAATGAGACGGTTTAAACCTTGACACTGTTGAAATATGATCTTAACCCTTCCATGGATGCTTCAAAATTATCATACAGTTTGATAGACTGCCTTAGCCACTTTGAAATAGACGCTCTGTTCCGTTGTTCTTTGTATCGCTCATCTGGGCACCAAAACAAGGCAACCTCAGAGCTATCAGAACTAAATTGAACAAAACGTTTTTATAATGTTGAGCAGTGATCTTATGATTACCCAAAAATATGATGGCACCATAATCAAACCTATGCCGGATACATCGCCCTGTAAAGAAGACCAACATGAAAGAATAAATAACCTGTGACAGTATTTAAATTGAATGGAAGAACCAAGTGACAGAATACAAGTTATCCAATCGCACCTGCTGCTTGATTTAATGCACGATACGCCTGTTGGCAATACCAGTCACTCCCTCCAAGAAGGTTTTTAGATGATTTGTACATATCATTATACTTTTTCTTTAGTCCGACTTGAATATCATGCCTGGCAAGAAAGAGATTAATTCGATAGCTGTTCCCCCAAGATGGATTTAGGACGAAGCTAAAAGAGTTTAAAGGGAATTGAAATTCTTACAAGTTTGGAAATGGAATCCCAACAATTATCTGTATGTAATCATCAAGGTTTAACAGCCAATTTATTAAAAATATCCTAAAGCTTCCGTTGCAGCAAAGGACTACATTAATTGACAACCACATGAGAAAATAAAATACTAAGACAATGCAGCTAAAAGGATACCACTGCCCTGGCGTTGTCATCAGCAAAGTCAATCCCTTCTGAAACCTGTTAAGAGGTATCGACTTTATTCTCAAATTTCAAGTCATCAAGATTTTCAAATATGTCATGGTCATAGGGTCCAATGACACCAAATATCTTGGGATTGGATTGCTTTGTTTAACTGAACATTAATTATAGAAACCAAGAAAGAGAAAAAAACAAACCTTTCCTCTACACACTGCAAGAAATGCAGCTCCTTTCATGGAATCATCTTGAGTTTCAGTTTTAACAGGCCCTGCTTTCTTAGCTCTTCTATTTCTTCCAAGCAATCTATTCTTCCCACGTATAGAATCATAATATCCCTTCAGAACAGAATCAAATTCTTCCTGGGCTCCTCCTCTTGGTTCTGCAACCAAGAACACTTATTTGAGATTTTTGACAAGAATAAAAGAGGCATCACAATAGGATTTGTTGCAACATTTTTTACATGATCGCAGAAAATAGATGTTACTCACCAACAAAAAGGTCCTTTTTCAAGCAGAGCCGAGACCACTGCCCAGTTTCACGCCAACGCATGCAGAGTTTCTCCATCAACTTATAGCTTGGAAAGAATACAAGAGAGCCACCAGGTACAATAGTGCAAATTTCTTCTAATGATTTCCCTAAAGCATCCTTCAAAGCAAAGTAGAGCATTGGGTTTTACAATAGACAAAATAATGCATCAAAGTGCAAGAAGAACACATACAAGCAAAAAGAGCTTGAACCAGGACTAAAAATGCCCAGTACCTGGAATGAATATGTATCAGCTGTTTTATAACTTGCATTCAGAGGGAAATTACCAGGACCATTGGAGATTGCACCAGCCCACACCTGAAACAAAGAAGGTGTTAAATCATATATACATTAAGTTGTGGAAACTGTTGCTAAGTGGAGAGCTTTAGTCAGAACCTGCAGATTAACATCAATCACATGTGGAGCCTCTAAACAAGTGCCAAACTGCATCCCAAGTTCAGATGAGAAAGAATTCATTGGTGACAAAGTCCTATATTTCAAAACCAAGAGAAACTCAAACTTAATCATTAATGAAAGAGATGGCTCAAGAAACAATGAAACTTTAGCGAACCATTAGCCAATGGGTTAAGGAGGAGAATAAAATTCTATGCGCATATAGAACGTGAAGTACAAAAATTACCGTGACTAAAAGTGTGGTCAAATTTAGCAAAAAAAAAAGAGTATGATCATTGTACATTGATGACATTATGGTTTTATACAAGACCTTATATATAAAGGTAACAAGCAGTCATTACTTGACTTTAAAAAGGATGAAATCATTCTTTGCAGAAGCAATATTAAGCAACAGGATACTGCTTACCCAGATGTTAAAATGATGGATAAAGAAATATCAGCTAAGTCTTTGAAAACAACTGAAGGATTCATGCACCACAAACTGAAAGTATGCGTCCAGGTTCCAGAAGAATCTCCTGAAAGTAGAGCACCTTTGTTTTTACAGACGGGTAAAATTTTCACACATTTGGCTCAAAAAGTCTATCAAAATTCAGTTGTACCTCTTTTAATAGAGCGTTGTAAACCCAACTGGTAATCCAAGATGTGACTTCCATTTCTTGAAAAGAAGTATGTAAGTGAAGCGAACAACTCTGCATAGATATTGTGCATAAGCTCTCATCCTCGAAATGATATAACAGGGAACAATGCTTAATAAAGTTAGGGGGCGCAAAAAACCTTCTAGTGTCAAGACAGATATCCCACTCAAATAAAGCATATCTGGTTCCATTTCTGCTTCCTTTGATGTTCTGATCGCCTTGACCAGTAAATACGATGTCACAATCAAGCATGTGTAAGGCCAATGGGCCTAGCCAGATAACATTGAAGAAATTACTTACCTTTGTAAAGCATTCCAATAAGATTGGGAAGCATTCACGAGTGATATTAGATTCCTCAAGCTCTCTTAAAGCTTTGTCTCCAGTCCAGCTGCAATCATATCATTGTGGAACTAAAAAAATGCTTGATTACCGTTTTACAAACATGGTTTCCCTACTCAACTTGATATGTTTTGGGAAAAAAAAGTTCCAATACCAATGGCTGGAGCATTGTTTCTGGTAACACTAACTTAAACTCTGATCACTATATATACAATGCAGATTATGCCTACATGCAAATATATGCATAAAAGTTGGACTTTCAGGTGGGTTATCACAAGGTATATAAGTATCACATTTCAGTCACCAATGCTACATAGAGTAACAATGTATTCATCTGTTAAGAGTTGTTCAAACAAGACCAGTTCTCATGGAGAATAAGCAAACCAATAATATAAATACAGCTGGAACCTTTTTCAAATTCTAAAGTAAAGTAGATGACTGGAAGAAGTGTTTCAACTTACCTAGAGAAATAGTGCTGAAAATCACGTTTTGCTAAAGAGTCCTTTTTTCTTCCAATCCAGCTTATCAATCCCTAAATACATAGAACACTCAATATTAACAAGTAATCAGCAAAGATACCTCTGAATATTATCTTATAGTTAATGACTTACCTCTACTACTTCACACAAGGGTTGGTATATCATTGGCTGCGCCACGCTCATCTGTTCTAGTTCACTCTGCAATTCTGCATAACGCTTAAGCCACATTAGTAAAGTAAATGTCAGTGAACAAAACCATGAATAGCTGCAGAGATAGTTTGAGTAGTACATACTGAAAATAGTTTCTTCTTCCAAGTTAAAGCTTCCTGCTTCACGAGAAATGTCTTCCATATTACTGTAGACAGTGAAAGCGTTTAGTAGACGGCCTTAACCATCAACATCACAAGCATGCTAAGAAATCTGCAAACTTATGTTTCAACCAGCAAATTCTCAGTGTAAATATATTAAAACAAGCTTACTGTGCTTCATCAAAGATTATTATTGCTCCTTTTAGATCTACTTCGACTCCTGCTCGAATGACAGGATTAACTATATAGGAATAAGGGCAAAAAACCAACTGTGCGTTCTCGGCCAATGACCAGGAAGCAAAATATGGGCAGCCTACAAGAAAATTACTAGAGATTACGAAATAGAAAAAATGCAATCATTTAAAAGTAAAAAAATGAACCAACTCTAACCTCTAACATTCTTTCCAACTTTGACAAGATCTTCAATATCATGAACCTCATTGTGGCCTCTTGGCTGAAGTGACGGATGAGATGTGATTTTATTGACGTTTCTGGAAGTGAGGGAAAGCAGTTACATGACTTGACCAACTAACAAAAAAAAAAATGGGAAAAACAAAGAACTTATATTATCAGGAAAAACTCACTTGAACTCAGAACATTGTATGTTTGCCTTATCTTTTAGGAGCAACCGACTAGAAAAAACATTAAATGTTAGCATAAAGGATAAACCGTAGCTGAATAGAATAGTGAGATAGTATGAATGTAGATGAACCTTACCATTCATCATCTACATTGTCTTTCCCATGTACACTACGATTGGTACAGTAATGCTTTCGTGAAGCCTTAAATGATGAAGATGGATCCAGGAAAGAAAATGAAAAAAAAAACAACTTGTATGAAAAACACTTATCTTGATAAACAAATCCTCAAACGAGAGCAAAATCTATTATGACATACCAATACAGCCATGGGCACTCTGTAACCAGTTTTCCTATACTCACGAATGACTTGAGTAATCTGAGAATGAGTTCGTCTTAAAAAAGAACAAAAACAAACAATCAATAACAATAAGAAAAAAAAAAACATAATTTTAGCCACATCATTTCACAAAATTGCTGATGTAAAGCTTACGAAGCATAGTATATGGTAGGAATTTTGGCTCTCTTCTTAGTTGCAGTTTCAGCTTGCTCCACATTGCTAGCTACAGGAGTTTCTATTCAGAGAATTTAAAAATTAATTCATCCCAATTTAAACCCAAATCACAGATGCAATTTCATTAGGGGACTCATCACTAACCTGAGGGTTGTGTGTCCGGTATGAAGCCACCTCCGTGATTCAATGGATCGGTTGCTGCTTCCGGAGCAGCTTTCAAGTGAGACAAGTTTCCTTTGAGAAGCCGAGATTTATAATTCTGTTGCCAAGCGAGCACCGAGCAGAGCAAAGACAGAGATTTCCCCGTTCCGGTGGGAGACTCGAGCAGCGCGTGACAGTGACCGTCTCTCTGCGCACGGTCAAGCGTAGATATGACCCGGCTCATGAATGCAAGCTGGGTTCCGTATGGTTGATATGGGAATTCAACTTGAAGGCCTCCAATTTGGTAGACATTTTTAGGGTTTTTCGAGTTTAGGGTTTGTTTCATTTCTTCCTTGGAATCCGATTTGCTGGTTGCGGAAACCATCTTCGTCGAGATTATTCGGAGTCGATGACGGAAGAAAATGAGAACTACGAGGAGTGAGGTTCGAGAATTTCGCGTTGTTGATAATTGGGCGGGAAAATTCTACCCCTTTTCGAGTTTCTCTTCTTTTTTGGCGCCCGCCATTGTTACTGTGCTTTGCTGGTAAACTAAAACGACGTACAGTTCTGATCGTTTAAGAAAAAAGTCAAAAACGGCAGTACTTTTGTATCCGTTGTGATAATGGACCATAAGTGGGCTCAAGAAAGCCCAAAAAGACACGCAAGAATAAACCCATAGTTGTACCAGCCCAAATCTTCTCTTCTGCTTTCCATTTATTATCCACTCATAAACATCCTCTGACATGTTATCGTTATTATGCATCTAATCCTAATTTCCTAGGGAATTTGATATGTGTCCTAATGTTTTATTTCATATACTGTATGTGAGTTTGCATATTTTAAACGATTTACGTAGAGATGCTAACCTTTCCTAATACTACAACTGTTTTTCAGATACTCAACGTTGAATAATTGTATCGTTACTTAATCGGCATGACGTTTATATTAGTGGGCTATCAACCACGGGATATTGTTCTTAGTGCGCTTATAATACATACGATATATAGTCAGTCCCCATGACTCAACATTACATTAAATCGAATAAACCATTTAACTATTACTCAATCCATGAGACTTGTAGTTGATTACGCCATTCCTCAAAAAACCACCTAAAGTAATAAACCACATTTGGATATAGTAGATACTGAGTAATCTGCCTCTTTCAACCTCTTTCAATCTTTTTTTAGTATCCTCATACGTTTTGTATTTTCAACATAAAGAGCCTTCATGGGTCAAATGAGTTAGTGCCAAAGTAATTAAAGAGAGTAGATGAGGATGGGGTTGATATGTTTGAAAAAAAAAAAAAGCAACAACATTTATAGAAACTAAGAAAAAGCCAAAGAAGCATAGAAATTTGACAAACCACCAAAAAAAGAAAAAGCAGAAGATGAATTTGGTTATAAAAGGAGAAGGTCATCAAGACTGATCATCTTCAATACAACAACATCACGAATTACATTAGCAAAAATTATATTTTGAAAAAACGCTGAAGAGAGAAAATGAGTATTGCAGCGTTTAAATGGGAAGACGGCAAACTGATGTTGCTGATGAACCGAGAAAACTGGGAGACACATTACAGGCAAGTTTTAATATAATCAAACCTCTTAATTAGTGGCTTAATTTTTTGTATCAGTATACTCAACTTCGAATGATTCAACCATTATTACTCGATTAAGGATTCGATACGATTATTCAAATAAACCTAAACTAGACCAAATTTGGATGAAGTAGATTTTTGTTCTCTTGTGCCACTACCAATCTCTTTGTATCCTTTTTAGTACGCTAATACTTACATATACAACTCCAAACCATATTTTATTTATTGTCTAAAAAAGTGAATATATCCAAGATAATGAGTCATCATGGTTTACGATCAATGGTGTTAAACCAAGTAAAGGATTAATAACAAGGGAAAGGAAGTGTGTGCTATTTTGATAATAGGCTGGCATTTTTTTTCTTTTTTTTTTAACATACACATATGGGAAATTAAGAAAAATTCAAGTACGTAGCAATTTACAAAAGGCACCAACATATAGAAGAAATTAAGAAAAAGCAAGCACACTAGACAATAGACATTTATCATAACAACTATAACAAGAAAGCCAAAACATTTTATTATTAATTCACTTATCAGTTTTTTTTCTTTACAAAATAACTATATAAATTTTTAAACTTTATAAAATATAAATAAATGAAAAAAATCAAATAAAACTTATAAATCAAAGGCCACATTTTAATACGTTTGCTTCAAGCTTCCAAAATGGTTGGACCAGGCCTGCTGAAAACATCCGCTTTTAGGATTTCTTGCTTGTTGGCAAATCACTTTTTGGTAGTCTCAGCTGCAAAGATTAAGATTATTAACTATTATTGTAAACAGAGTTTTATAACTGGAATGTGTGTTATTGTATTTATATACCTTAGATTTTGTACTTCCTCAGCCTCCTTATCCTTGCTGCTGCTTCATTGACTCAAACACAGCACTCTTACCCACAGTGGTATCAGTAACAGCAAGAGATTCCTACAATACCAATAGGTAATTATCATGTTTTCACAAAATGAAACAGAGTCAATATTGTATTGTTCCACATCATATAAGATGTTAGATTTGTGGAATTTCCTGACAAGTTTTGTCCTGAAAGCATTAAAATCAAGAATACCTTGTGCTTCAACGTTGTTTCCTTGTTTGCAGCATCATTCGTGACTTCTAGACGATCAGCAAAGAACAAAATCTGCAAACAAGTAAAATTAGATCTTGATATTAGCAAAGGCTCAAGACAATGAACTTAATCATAATTAATAAAAACTTAATCACTCTGATGAATCACCACTAAAGTCAGCTTACTTTGCTCAAAAACTGGACATTTGATGAATCAGTAGCCATGACTTGCACTCCAAGGCAGGTGTTTGGGACATTACAAAAAGGGCAAAAGATAGTCTTGAAAACACATCCATCTTGCTCGCACCATATACCCTGACCTTTTGAGCCTTCAAAACTTGTGCAGAGTCTCTGACTAACCAATGTACAATCTATAATGACAACCGAAACACTTGCTGGCATTTCCGCAGAACCAGTTCCTGATGGTTCTTTCACAAGAGACAGCAAAAACGTTTTGGATAACGAAGTCAACGAGCAATTGAGATATGAGTGGATCTCAGGGTGACCTAATGAGCATCTGCAGAGTGAACAAGATCTCTTCATCACTCTCTGATTCACTTCCGGAAAACCATATATATCGTCGTTTTGGGATCTTGATTCGGTACTCCCAACCCCAAATTCAATTCTTCTTGTGAAAATCGTGTGATCCGCGGGTCTAGTACTAGGAGCATTACTGTTTTCTTCTTCAAGGTCAATGATGACTGGAGAGCTAGTAAACTTTCTTCTCTTCAAAGCATGGGAATTAACACTCATGTTCAAAGGTGACTCTGCTTCTACAGTCAAATTACCATTGGAATATCTCTCTGGAGTTACTATTACAGAGGATTCATCTCCAAGAGGAGATCTTCTCAAGTTTGCAGTAGATTTATGCCATTTTAAGAATTGATCATGAGGAGACCTCGGAGATCCCAGACATGTTGCTAGGCTAGAGCTTTCATTTTTTCGAGAAAGAACATGGACTGGCTGCAGAAATACGACTGATCACACCATAGGTATCCTTAACAGAAGATGTTTCTGGATCTTTATCACAGTTGGTCACTGACGACACCTCACAGTACCTGCACATGATATAAGTTTGCTCAAATATCTGTATAAATATAACCTGGTACTTCAATTCAAAGTTTACATGACATGCTAATTCTTGTAGTCGAAAAACTAACTCTAACAAACATGCCACTTCAGGGAAATTATTCCACAATATATTTTGAGATATGGTATGATTGAATCTTATATATCCCTGGTAAGCATTTTTTACCGAGAATATTCAGGTTGGACACAACACTCAAGGTCAATGACTTCTTTGTAGCATTTAGGTTCCTCTTTAACTTGAATGGAGGTTCCATAATTCACACCAGAAAGCCGCATGGATCTCGAATCTTCGACTATTTTTGGTTTCACATCTTTTTTCATACAAGAATATTTTGGATTCGGGGTTGTATAATCCTGCAAACAAATTCATTATGAATTCAAGAGAAAACACCACAAAATATATTAAAAAAAAACTGTTTGCTTTAAGAATGTACTTTTGGTTCCACATGGCTAGATTTGTACTGAATCTGATTCTCCTTCCTTCTATATTCTTTGCTTTGGTTTTCCAAGGAAACGTTCTGCTCAACTGTATGATCCTGGGAACCTAACATCTTACTGTTAACTCGCTCCTGCATGCAAATTCTCAAAGAACTTTAATGATTATGTGATAAAGTTTTAAGGACAAGAGTGAGATGTTTTAAACCTTGACACTGTTGAAATATGATCTTAACCCTTCCATAGAAGGTTCAAAATTATCATACAGTTCGATAGACTGCCTTAACCACTTTGAAATAGACGCTCTGTTCCTTTGTTGTCTGTATCGCTCATCTAGACACCAAAATAAGGCAACAACCTCAGAGCTGTTATAACTGAATTGAAAACGAAACGTTTCAATAGATATTGAAATCTTGATAGTTACCCAAGAATATGATGGCACCATAATCAAACCTATGCCGGATACATCGCCCTGCTGCTTGATTTAAAGCACGATAGGCCTGTTGGCAATACCAATCATTCCCTCCAAGAAGGTTTTTAGATGATTTGTACGTATCATTATATTTTTTCTTTAGTTTGACTAGAACATCATGCCTGGCAAGAGAGTGATTAATTAGAAAACTGTTTCCTCCAAGATGGATTTGAAACGAAGCTGAAAGAGTGAATTGAAATTCTTACAAGTTTGAAAATGGAATGCCAACAATTATCTGTATATAATCATCAAGGTTTAACAGCACCACTCATAAGCCAATTTTAGCATTGTAAATACTATTTTATCAATCTATAGCTTCTATTGCAGCAAAGGACTAAAGTAAAATCAAAATATCAAGCCAATGCAGTTGAAAAGGATACCACTGCTCTGGCGTTGTCATCAGCAAAATCAATCCCTTCTGAAACCTGTGAGAAACATTTCGACTTTAAACTCAAACCTGTTCTATTATGTGAAAGGTAAAAGCACTCATGCATGCTCATAGATCAGATTGCTCCCTTAAATTAACATCACTTATAGAAACCAAGCCAAAAAAAAAAAAAAAACAAACCTTTCCTCTGCAAACTGCAAGAAATGCAGATCCTTTCTTGGAATCATCTTGAGCCTCAGTTATAGCAGGTCCTGCTTTCTTAGCTCTGCTATTTCTTCCAACCAATATATTCTTTCCGAGTATAGAATCGTAATATTCCTTTAAAACAGTTTCAAATTCATCCTTGGCTCCTCCTCTTGGTTCTGCAACCAAGGACAGTTATTTGAGATTTACGATTTTTGTTTTTGATGATATCACTATAGTATTTGTAGAAACAGTTTTTACATGATCACAGAAGATAGATGTTACTCACCAATAAAAATATCCTTTTTCAAGCAGAGCCGAGACCATTGTCCAGTTTGACGCCAACGCGTGCAGAGTTTATCCATCAACTTATAGCTTGGAAAGAATACGAGAGAGCCACCTGGTACAAGACTGCAAATTTCTTCCAACGATTTCCCAAGGGCGTCCTTCAAAGCAAAGTAGAGCATTTCGTTTTAACAACACACAGTACAAAAAGAACATATTTATAGGCAAAAAGAGCTTTGAACCAGTACCTGGAATGAAAATGCATCAGCTGTTTTATAACTTGCATTTAGAGGAAAATTACCAGGACCATTGGAGATTGCACCAGCCCACACGTGAAACAAAGAAGGTGTTAAATCATATATACATTAAGTTCTGGAAACTGTTGCTAAGTGGAGAGCTTTAGTCAGAACCTGCAGATTAGCATCAATCACATGTGGAGCCTCTAAACAAGTGCCAAACTTCATCCCAAGTTCAGATGAAAAAGAATTCATCGGTGACAAAGTCTTATATTTGACAACCAAGAAACTCAAACTTAATCATTACTTAAAGAGATGGCTCAAGAAACAATGAAACCACCAGCCAATGGGTTATAAAGAAGAGTGGAATGCTATGCATAGATATAATGCTAGGACCGCAACAAAAATATGCGTATAATCATTGATGACATTATGGTTTTAAACTAGACCTTATATAGTTAGGTAACAAGCACTTACTAAGTAACAGGCTACTGCTCAGTGCTTACCCAGATGTTAAAATGATGGATAAAGAAAGATCAGCTAGCTCTTTGAAAACAACAGAAGGATTCATGCACCACAAACTGAGAGTATGCATCCAGGAATCAGAAGAATCTCCTACATTTCTCGTAGAGCAACAATGAACACGGTAAAGTTTTCACAAATTTGGTTAAACAGGTCTATAAAAAGTTCACTTGTACCTCTTTTACTAAAGCGTTGTAAACCCAGTTCGTAATCGAAGATGTGACTTCCATTTCTCGAAAAGAAGTATTTAAGTGTAGTAATCAACTCTGCATGAAAATTGTGCAATAAGCTCTCATCCTCAAAATTATGTTAAAGAGCTCAATGCTCAATAAAGTTAGAGAGACGCAAAAAACCTTCTAGTGTCGAGATAGATATCCCACTCAAATAAGGCATATCTGGATCCAATTCTGCTGCCTCTGATTTTGTGATTGCCTTGACCAATAAGCAGAATATCACATTCAAGCATCCAATAATGGCCTGCGGGCCTAGCCAGATAACATCGCAGAAATTACTTACCATATTAAAACATGACTCTAACATTGGGAAGCATTCTTTTGTGATATTAGATTCCTTGAGCTCTCTTAAAGCTCTGTCTCCAGTCCAGCTGTCACATGATTAATAGCAAAACGTTTTATGAAGTGTAAATACCAATTACATTTGCAACAAAAATGCAGATTATGCCTACATGCAAACATATGCATAAAAATTGGCATTTCTGGTGGGTTATCACGAAGGTCTATATTTACCACATCTCAATCAACAATGCTACATAGAGCAACATTGTATTCAGCTGTTAAGATTTTTCCAAAGAAGACAAGTTCTCATGGAGAATAAGAAAACCAAAAAAAAAAAAAAACAGTAAAAACCCTTTTCAATTCTGAAGTAAAGTAAGACAATCAGAAGAAAAGTTTCAACTTGTACCTAGAGAAATAGTGGTCAGAATCACGTTTCGCTAGCGAATCTCTTTTTCTTCCAATCCAGCTTATCAATCCCTTAAAATACATAGAACACTCAATGTCAAAAAGCAATCAGCAAAGATACCTCTGAATATTATCTTGCAGATAATGACTTACTTCTACTACTTCATACAAGGGTTCATATATCTCTGGCTCATTCTCACTCATCTTTTCTAGTTCTTTCTGCAACTCTGCGTAGCATTAAGCCATGTTAGTAAAGTATATGTCAGTGAACAAAACAACTAATAACTGCAGGGATAGTTTGAGAAATACATACTGAAAAGAATGTCTTCTTCCAAGTTAATACTTCCTGCTTCACGAGCAATGTCTTCCATATTGCTGCGGAGAAGTGAAAGTGTTCAGTAGCAAATTATGAGAAATTTTAAAACTTATGTTTCATATCAGCAAATTAGAAGTGTAAAATATATTTAAACTAAGACGGTTCTGAAGCTTACTGTGCTTCATCAAATATTATAATAGCTCTGTTTAGATTTACTCCTCGAACGACAGGATCAATTATATAGGAATAAGGGCAAAAAACCAACTGTGCGACCTCCAACATCCTCCAGGAAGCAAAATATGGACAGCCTAAAAGAAACTTCCTAGAGATTAAGAAACAGAACAGTACAATTAACCAATTAAAAGCAAAATTGAAACTTTAGTCCACCAACCTCTAACACTTTTTCCTATCTTTACAAGATCTTCAATATCATGAACCCCATCGTGATCGTTTTGCTCAAGTGATAGGGAAGCTAAGATACGACCGACGCCTCTGGAAGTTAAAGAAAACAATTACATGATTTGATGAGGTAACAACAAAAGAGGAAAAACATAAAGAACTTAGATTATCAGGGAAAACTCACTCGTACTCAGGACATTTTATGTTTTTCTTATCTCTTAGGAGCAACCGACTAGAAAAAATAATAGATAATTAGTGTATAGGAGTTATGCTATAGTTGAAGAGGGTAGTGAAATGGTATGAATATGCGGATGAAAATTTACCATCTTTCGTCTACATTCTCTTTCCCCTCTACATGACGATTAGTGCAGTAACGTTTTCGTGAACCCTATCACAATGAAGATAGACCCACGAAGGAAAACAAAAAGAGAAACAATTTTTATGAGTAGCTGCAAATAAAAATATTATCATGATTAACCTTAAATAAAACAAGTTCCTCAAAAGAGAGCAAGATCAAGTTTTGACATACCAATACAGTCATGGGGACTCTGTAACCAGTTTTCCGATACTCACGAATGACTTGAGTGATCTGAGCATGAGTTCGTCTAACAAAAAAAAAACAATCAATAACAATAAGAAAAACATAACTTTATTTGCATCATTTCCAAAACTAATGATGTAATAATGCTTACGAAGCATAGAATATAGTAGGATCATCAGGTTTAGCTGGGTCCACATTGCTAGATGCAGCATTATCTGTTCAGAGATACCCATGGATTAAGTAAAAACCAATACTTATTAATACTGTTAGAAAAGTTTTAGACTTGCGGAAACATTAAAGAGAGAATACGATATTTAGAGAATGTGAGAGAATGAAGAACAAATATTTGAGAAAGAATTAGAGAATGAACTTGTGTGTTATTCATTGCAACCATAAGGCTCTTTATATAGAGCTTACAAGAAGACATCATAAAACATTAAGAGATGGGTTAAAGTAAGCATAAGACACAAAGGGATGGGTGGATCATGGGTTAAAGTGTAGCATGGGTGGATCATGGGTTAAAGTGTAGCATAGGTGGATCATGAGTTAAAGTGTAGCATGGGTGCATCATGGGTTAAAGTGTAGCATGGGTGCATCATGGGTTAAAGTGTAGCATGGGTTAAACTAATAAATACTCCCAATCATAGATGCAATTTCATTAGGGCCATAAACGAACCTGAGGGCTTAGATTCCGGTATAAATCCGCCTCCATGATTCGAATGAGACATATTTACTTTCGGAAACCGCGATTTATAGCTCTGTTGCCAAGCGAGAACAGAGCAGAGCAAAGACAGAGATTTACCCGTACCAGTGGGAGACTCGAGCAAAGCGTGGCAGTGACCGTCTCTCTTGGCACGATCGAGTGTAGATATGACCCGGCTCATGAATGCAAGCTGGGTTCCGTACGGTCGATATGGGAATTTCACTTGCAGGCCTCCGATTTGGTAGACATTTTTAGGGCTTTTGGAGTTTAGGGTTTGTTTCACTTCGTCCTTCGAATCAGATTTGCTAGTTGTGGAAACCATCTTCCGTTATCTAGATCTTTTGGATTTGGTTACGGAAGAAAATTAGAAGTAGGAGAACTCAGCTTCGAGAATTTTGCTTTGTTAAGAATAAATGGGCGGGAACTTTTAATCATTTTTCGCCATTGTTAGAGCTTGTCTGGCAAGCTAAATTCTCAAAGACGACGTACAGTTCTGATCTGTTAAAAGAGAACGGCAATACTTTCGAGTTGTTGAAGATGGACAGAAGTGGGCTTCTGAAAGCCCATTTATTAATTTTTTTGTCGTTTTAAAGCTAATATGGACCTTTATCGGGCTTATTAAAGCCCAATTACTAACAAAGCAAAAAAAAAAAAAAACTCCGAAAAAAAAAAACAACGATGACTAACTTAGATCGAGAAGACGATTTGATCTTTTGCTGTGTCACAGTCATTTTTACGGTTTTTAATTTTAATTGTATATATTTTTTTCGCCTAATTTTAATTATTGTTTAATGCCTTTTGTTTATTATTCATCTGTTCGAATCGGGCAAATTTCGTCTGGACAAGGAGAAATCTGGAGATAGGATTTTGAATCGATTTCGAAGCTCTGATCTAAAGTTTGGGGTAGCTCCGGTGATCTCTCAGATGGCGGGTCAGAATCCTAACATGGATCAATTTGAGGCGTACTTCAAGAGAGCAGATTTGGACGGAGATGGTCGGATCAGTGGAGCCGAAGCTGTTGGATTTTTCCAAGGATCTGGTTTGCCTAAGCAAGTTCTCGCCCAGGTTAAATTTCTTCATGGAGATCTCTACTTTCTTATTGTTTCTGGCGAGATTTTGAGTTGTTTCGGATAAATATCTGATTTGGTTTTCTAAGCAGCTGATTTTGGTTTCTAAAATGTCGTAATTTTGACTCTTCCATTTTGAATTTGTATGCTATATTCTGAGATTTTGAATAGCCACTGCTATGAAGGGCACTGGTTTTTAGTTTTGCTCGAACTTGACAGCATCTACATTGTAACGTCATCACTGGATAGCTTGAGTAATTGGATTACTAATTTTGTTGAAATATTCCACATTATGGTACATTTGTGTGGATATAAGCGTTTCATCTTCCATATACAAGTAATTATGTATTTGAATCTGGGAAATTTCTGGCATACAGTTTTCTTGGAAGGGTTCTATTTAGTGGTGTTTGCGATATAAAATTGTCGACTGATCAGTTGTGTTCTGCATTTGTAGATATGGTCGCTTTCTGATCGGTCACACAGTGGTTTCCTTGATCGGCAAAACTTTTATAATTCTCTGAGACTTGTAACAGTAGCACAGAGCAAGAGAGACCTTACTCCTGAGATTGTTAATGCAGCACTGAATACTCCTGCAGCAGCCAAAATACCAGCGCCTAAAATTAATCTTTCAGCTATTCCTGCACCCCGACCTAATCCTGCCGCTACCACGGTCCGTCCTGTTTCCTCAACAGTTCCTCAAAATATGGGGTTTGGAGGACAAGGGGCTCCAAATGCGAATGTCAATCAGAATTATTATCCAGCTCAACAAAACCAGCAAATGAGACCAAATCAAGGAATATCTGGGCTGACTTCACTTAGACCAACCGCTGGTCCAGAATTTAGACCAAGTGCCTTACCAGGTCAATTTCAATCAGTTCCTGTTGGTAATGTTACACGTCCTCCTCAGGCTGTTCCCACCAGTGTATCTGGTCCTGGTAGTTCAACGTTCAATCTTGATAACTTGTATGCTGGAAGTTCCAGCGGATACTCGTCTGGCTTTGGAGGGGGCAGCTTAGCAGCACCTTCTCCTGGCTTAAAACCAGAGTTGCAAATTGATCCAAAGGCGCTGGTTTTATCTGGAAATGGAGGTGACATGTTTTCCTCCTTTCAGCAAAAACAAGAACCCACTCTGAGTAATTCTTCAATCAGTTCAGCCATTGTTCCTGCTTCTGCTGGAACCCAACCTCCACCAAAGCCTAATGCTCTCGACTCCGTACAGAGTAATTTCTCAATGCTACCTGCAGGAAATCAGCCTCAGCAGCCAAGGCCAGCAGCAAGCTCACAGCCTGCAGTGTCTTCACAAGGTTCATCTTCCGGTTTGCCACCTGGAAGTGCAGTTGGATCTGGCCATTCAGCTCCTGCTGGAAATAACCAGCCTCCGTGGCCGAAAATTAAACCATCCGATGTCCAGAAATATACAAAGGTATTTATGGAAGTTGATAGTGACAAGGATGGAAAAATCACAGGTGAGCAGGCAAGGAATCTGTTTTTAAGCTGGAGGTTACCCAGGGGTAAGGATCTTTGCTCTTTCAGTCCACTTTACATGAGGAATATCGTTTCGCCGTTTGTATGTGAAATAAACTGTTCCCTCTGTTGAAATCAGAGGCAATTCTGGATTGAAGAATCTTTTTAAAACTTTTTTTCTCGTCTCTTTTCTTCATGGGACAGACCATGTGCTGTAATGTCAAATTCATTTGCTTTCCTCCTGAGGCTTATTTTCCTTTAATAATATCTGCAAGTGATTATGCTAACATTTTCCTTTTGCTCGGTTCCAGAGGTACTGAAGCATGTGTGGGAATTATCCGATCAGGATAATGATACTATGCTTTCTCTGAGGGAGTTCTGCATTTCGTTGTATTTGATGGAGCGGTGTAGAGAAGGCCGTCCTCTCCCGACAGCACTTCCTAGCAGCATCATGTTTGATGAAACACTGTTATCTATCTCTGGCGCACCTAGTCAGGGTTATGCAAATACTGGATGGGGATCTGGTCAAGGTATTGCTCAGATTTCATGCATTTTAGTGATCTTCTCCCTTCTACTGATACTTTGCTTTAACTAAATTTTTTCTATTGGAAGGTTTTGTACAGCAGCCAGTGATGGGTGCACGGCCAATCGCTCCAACAACTGGTATGAGACCACCAGTTCCTACACCAGTCCCTCACCCTGGTATAGCATCTAATCAGCAAAGGAATCAAGCACCAGTTTTGGATGATCCTTTTGCAAATCATCTAGGTAATGGACATTCTGCCAGCTCAAATCTTCAAGAAGCAGCAGCTGATGGGGAAAAGGTGATAATTTATATCACTGTAATTATAGAAAAAAACTAATTATTTAAGCTTAGATTAGTTACTTTTCCATGTGCATTTCCTTAGATGCTCGTGAAACAAAATTTTCTAATCTCTGTAGGTTGATGAAAAGCAGAATGCCTATATGGATTCCAGGGAGAAACTTGAATACTACCGGACGAAAATGCAGGATATTGTGAGTATTTCAGTATAAATTACTCTTGTTATTTGAGAAGTGAGAAATGACCTTGATCGTCATCACCGGCTAACAGAGTACAGTTTCATCTGTAAGCTCTTTTGAAAGAGAGAACCTTGGTATCTAGTTGATGTTTTTCTGAAAAAGTTTGAGAAAGAGTGTGTGTATCTAGATTAAGCTGCAGAACTCGAATGCTATCTAGTTAATGGTCTAATAAGCTTAAGATTGTTGTTCTCTCTGAGGTTCTGACCATATCGTGTAGGAACACATTTCCTGTTTAAGGCTTTGCTATCTAGAGCTAGTTCTTCAGCCTGTTCTATTATTTTATTTTTGATTTTATATACATTCTGTGTCTGAGAGAGTAAGGTTCGTGTGCTGAGATTCAATTCTTCTGATGCCACTTTTTTGTTCCTCTTTCTGTCAGGTCTTGTACAAAAGCAGGTGTGACAATAGATTAAATGAGATCTCCGAAAGGGCTTCCGCTGACAAGAAAGAGGTGCTTTTCACAGAGAGAATCACTTTTCTCATTTATTTAGAGGCAATTATGTCTTATCCAGAATAATTTCTGCTGCAGGCTGAAACATTGGCAAAGAAGTATGAGGAGAAGTATAAGCAAGTTGCAGAAATAGGGTCAAAATTAACTATTGAAGAGGCCAGGTTCCGCGAGATTGAGGTATGACTAATTCCTTTGGCTACCACGTAAAGTGGCGACAACTAATGTATATTCCAGCCGTATGGATTTTCTTCATTTCCTCTGTGCTTTTTTCCTCCAATACTAGGCTTATCTTTTTTTTTTTTTTTTCTGAACTTCATCGTTGTTCTTTCTTTTCTCTTCTCTGGATCATGTTGTGTGTTTTGTCCTGTCTACTTATTCTATAGCCCAATTTTCTTTTCTTCCACCTTTGCTGGTGAAGGGGATTTGAATAATTTTTTAGCACATCTATCACAGAAATTTGTTACTTATTGAAGTTTTGCTAATCCATCCAGGGGCGGAAGATGGAGTTGAGTCAAGCAATTGTGAACATGGACCAAGGTGGTAGTGCTGATGGTCTTCTTCAGGTACATGCTATTCTCTATTTTTATGTGATACCTAAACTATTATTTGTCGTACATACCTGATTTGATGCTTTACGGGGCACACATTTAGGTCCGGGCTGACAGAATACAATCAGATCTAGAGGACCTGATGAAGGCCTTAACTGAACGTTGCAAGAAACATGGGTTGGAGGTTAAGTCGAAAGCCCTTGTAGACCTTCCAGCTGGTACTACATATGATCTTGTCACCTTGTGACTTCTTACTTTCATTGTTGATTTTGTAAACAAACAAATCATTTGAAAACTGTTAATGTTGTGACTTGAAGGCTGGCAACCTGGAATTCAAGAAGGGGCAGCTCTTTGGGATGAAGATTGGGATAAGTTTGAAGATGAAGGTACGATTATTTTCCTATCGTTCTATTACTAATACATACATTTAGATCTCTATAGTTCAGCACATAACAAGGACATTGACTGATAATCCTCCCACTCCTAGGATTTGGCAATGAGATCACTTTTGACAAATCAAAAGAGCAAAAGTCATCTGGTGAGAAGGAAAATGGTACGGTGGATGATGGTAGTGTACCACCTGATTCGCCGACTCATTTAGATGAAAACTATGGACCTTTTTCAGAAACCTCAGACCGCCACCATGAGAGTGAATATGGGACAACTCACAGTGAAGATGAATCGGGCAGAAGTCCTAGAGACAGTCCTGTCTCTAGGACTGCTACTGAGATCCCATCTCCAGATTATTCTCAGGGGAAGAATTCTGAATTCTTTGATGACTCGAATTGGGCAAGTGCATTTGACACTATCGATGATGTGGATTCTGTTTGGGGATTTGATGCATCAAAAAGCCAGGTTAGTACAGAATCCATAGAGTCTCTTGTTTTAAAATCACTCCATCCATCAAAATACTGACCCAAACCTTTGAGATGTGATTATCCAATAGACATTGACTTTATACAAGATTTTGAAAACCTGTATCTTGATTAAGTTCATGCTTTCAGATTTGGGATGGTACATTTTCCTTGTGTATGCTTAATCATTTAGTTACCCATTCAGAGTCTTAACCAAGCTTAGCGTTTTAAATATCGACATTAGCAGGATGGAGATGATTTTGGATCTGGTGGCGATTATGGTGGAAACACAGGAAGAGCAGATTCTCCAAGTTCAAGAAGCTTTGGCGGTCAGAGAAAGAGCCCATATGCATTTGATGATTCAGTTCCCAGCACTCCACTCTCAAGATTCGGGAACTCTCCACCTCGGTACAGCGATGCATCAGCCA
The DNA here is from genome assembly GCA_014578085.1 of Cardamine resedifolia. Taxonomy (NCBI): domain Eukaryota; kingdom Viridiplantae; phylum Streptophyta; class Magnoliopsida; order Brassicales; family Brassicaceae; genus Cardamine; species Cardamine resedifolia. Next base: position 288 of record VBRH01000282.1, on the reverse strand, counting down.
GAGATAATAACTTTGATAGCTTCTCCAGGTTTGACTCCTTCAACACCAGTGAAGCAGGGGCCGGATTTTCCTCCCAGCCCGAGAGACTGTCTCGGTTTGATTCCATCAATAGCTCCAAAGACTTTGGTGGTGCCTTCTCCAGGTTCGACTCAATTAACAGTTCCAGAGACGTCACTGGAGCTGAGAAACTTTCGAGGTTTGATTCCATCAACAGTAGCAGAGACTTTGGTGGTCCCTCGCTTTCAAGATTCGACTCTGTGAATAGTACAAAGGATTTCAGTGGCAGCC
>VBRH01000281.1:20473-57677 GCA_014578085.1 Cardamine resedifolia | reverse complement strand
GACATGGACTCTTGCAAAGTAGTTAAACTGTCTACAAAGACATTAAATAAAAAAGCCAAAAAAAAATAGAAATATTTTCAGGGAGTCTTTACTCTTTACGACTTTTCTTTAGCTGTATTATTCGATAAACTCTACAGTCATCGTAGATATTATTGACCAATTGACCAAGTTGCATGTTTAATTATTGCCAAGTGGTTTTTTTTTTTGGTGTCGTCAAGCCAAGTGGTTTATTTACAAGAAGATAGTAAATTTAAAAGAGATCTCGCCATCCAAACATAGCATTATCATCATCATCATCATCATCATCATCATCATCATCATGTCTGTCTCGATCAATTGTTCTGTATGTTAATGGCATCTCTAGATGAAACAGATCGAGATCGGAACTCTTTGGGTTTGACTTCAGACCGACTAAGGAACCAAATTGGGAAATAAGGTTTAAGGGTTTAATTGCTTCACCCGCGACCATCCGCAAATCTTGTGTTTGTTGGCGTTTGCGGTTCGGTTGCCATCGTTGAGAGTTCATTTTCGTTTTTTTTTATTAAAATATATATTGAGAAGAGCCTAAAATAATACCGCTTGAGATCTCAAAGAAAATGAAAGAATCAGAACTTGAAAGCTCAGCAAGAAACTCTATACAGGTTTTATCGCAAACAAAAAGAGAGAATGTTCCCAACCTAGTAATCTCTTAAATGCAAGCCAAAAGAAAAACAAGAAAGTTTAAGCAAAACCCAAAATTTTGAAAAACTTATTTATGGGTCACCCACCAAAAAAGAAACATAAACACAACTGAAAGGAAAAATCGAAATTCCAAATAAAAACTGAGGATTATCAATTGTAAAACTGGTAATGCAGCATTCATATTTTGTCTTCAAATAACACAGCAGTTGTAGTAACAATAATTCTGGAAGCATATGTTATGTGAACATAGAGAGGAAAACAACCACATACTCTATTATTATTCTATAGGCCTTAGGATAACTTTTTAAATGGATTAAAAAGTTTGTAGAGGAAACCATAAACCCTTCAACGCCTTGCTTTTCTTCTGGCTTTAAAGAACCTCTCTTTGATTGAGATTAACTCCTTTACAACTTCACTCGTTGCCAACCGATTTGTCGGTAATTCTTCACAACACCTAAGTCCCACCTCCAAAACCAGTGTCAAGCACTTAGCAACAGGAAACCGACTCTGAGACCCCTCTGAAGAATCGATTTGTCTGCAATGTCCAATACTCGCTCAGGCAACACCAACTTGGTGTAGCTATGTAGTGTTAAATTTCCCCCAAATAACTCATCCGTTGGCCGTTTCCCGGTGAACATTTCTAAAAGGAGAACCCCAAAGCTATACACATCACCATGTATTGATGGCTGCCTTCCCATTCCATATTCTGCACCATAATTCACAGACACAAGATTGCAATGAAAGAAAAATATACAATCTTTTTTATTCAATATTACGTATGAATGTGTGATAGTTTTACCTGGGGCAGCATAGCCGATTGTCCCTCTGATGCCGGCCGAGCTGAGTTGGTTGAGGAATGACTCTTGGTCAAATTTATAAAGCAGCCGAGCTAGACCAAAGTCACTAACATGGGCTGTTAGATCATCATCTAGAAGGACGTTGCTTGGCTTAATATCACAATGAGCAATAGGGTCATGACAATTAACATGAAGATAGTCTAAAACAGAAGCCACGTCTATCGCAATGTTAAACCTTTCAAGAAGGGTCAATGGCCTTGAGGTATCGGTGGAACCTTCTATCTCTTCTTGGTGCAGCCACATATCCAAACTTCCATTTGGCATGAACTCATACACTAGAGCTCTGAATTCATTTCCTTTATAATCGATGCTCGAACAAGCTGTTACAAGCTTCACAAGGTTGCGATGCCTTACACCCTTCAAGGCTTCACATTCTGCGATAAAGCTCTTGGCAGCTCCACGCTTCTTGAGACTTAATACTTTGATGGCAACAGCTCTGTTCTCAAGGCCAAGGAATGCTTTATAAACAGTACCAAAGTTCCCTGACCCAATCATGTTTCCCAAAGAAAACCCACCAGTTGCATTATGAAGCTCCTCGTACCGTACCCTTTCATGTAAAGGCGCAATGGAAGAGTTATCCATAATATTTTTGTCGCTTACCCTGTGGTTTTTGCTCTGTTTCTTGATCCAACATAGAGAGATGATAGCTATTATTGAAACAAAAACCGAAGTCACACCTGCCCCAATGCCAATGGCGATTTTCTTTCTCGTTGAAGAATGCTTTCTTGATTTTTGTTCTCCTTGCACAAAGCATGGTTTTAGCTGTAGTTCAGGAATGCCCCCACAGAGATTTCTGTTTCCAAATATCGAAACTTTGCTAGAGTTTTGAAATGTTTCTTCAGTTGGCACTGGTCCTTCAAGATTATTTACAGAGAGGTTTAGATACTGAATCGAGGAGAGGTTTACCAGATATCCAGGTATAGGGCCAGAGAGATTGTTGTTGGACAGATCCAGGAGTTTGAGGTTTCTCATCCCACTGATATCTATGATCGTTCCTTCAAAGAAGTTTCCATTTAATGTAAGCTCTTCCATAGAGAGACAGCTCCCCAGGGTTTGTGGTATGTTTCCTGATAATTGGTTGTGTGAAACATCAAGTTGAAGAAGATTGACCAACTTTCCTACTTCACTAGGGAAATGTCCAGTCAGATTATTATATGAAATACTTAATAAAACCAGAGATCGAACTTCCATGAGTTCCTGAGGTATGGAGCCACGCAGCATGTTAAAATCAAGCCCAAGGTGAAGAAGGTTAGTACAATTTCTAAGGCTTGAAGGGATGCTTCCTTTGAAACTATTGTTATACAAATAGAGTTGTGCTATCATGCTGAGGTTTCCTAAGGAAGATGGTATATCTCCTGACATCCTATTCGACTGTAGATGGAGCCTTTCTAATCTAGGCGGGAACTGAACCTGTCAACAGGTTCTGTTCGACCTTGAATAATCTTAGACTTTCAAGGTTTCTAATGTCAAGAGGAATGCTCCCAGAGATGAGATTTCCTCCCAAAAAGAGGTCTGCCAATTGATTTGAGAGGTTGGCTATGGAAGGAGGTAAGTTTCCTCAAAGTCTGTTGTAGCCAGCACCTAGATACTGCAGTTGAGTGCAGTTATTCAAACTGCTAAGAAAATCAAGATCTCTAAAGGAGTAACTTCCCAGGGAATTGTGACCAAGCCCAAGTACTTCCAGATTATATAATCTTCCAATACTAGAAGGAATATTTCCTGTCATGTGGCATTCTGCAAGTTCAAACTTCCGAAGAGATGTAACATTGGCCAGTGAAGATGGAATTTCCCCTTCAAAATCGTTTCCTCCCAAGAATAGCACTTGGATGTCTGGAAAAAGTAGGTCAAGATCAAGACTAAGTTTACCAAAGAAAGAGTTATCGGTGATGGATAAGAACAAAAGGGAGGAAAAGTTGCAAATAGCATGAGGAAAGACGCCAGAAAAGTTTTTTGCTGCTATTCGGAAAAACTTCATTTGTGTCAGTCTAGACATATTGTCTGGGATCTCTCCTTCCATTCGGTTATACTCGACATCAAGCTTCTGGAGTGATGTTAAATTCCCAAGAGATGCAGGAAGCTTACCCGTCAGGTTGTTTTCACGGAGAGATAATAGGGAAAGGGAAAATAGTGAGCCTAATTCAGAAGGAATCTCGTGTTCAAGACTGTTGGAGGATAGATCACTGGTCAAAAGAGCCGAACAGTTGGATATGCCAAGTGGAATCCCACCTCCAAGAATGTTATTGCTCAGGTTCAAGTGTTGAAGCCTGAACAACTTCCCCACCTCGAAAGGGATACTACCATGGAAACAGTTTTCGGCAAGACTAACTAAGAGATGTGAGGAAAGAAAGGTTACCGATAGAGGGCGAGATAACACCGGTTAGTTTCATCCCTACGAGGTTCAAACCAGTGACTCTCTTGTGTTTCTGACCACATGTAACCCCAGTCCACTTACAGAGAGCAAAAGAATCATTCCACTAGGGTAAGGCAACTCGGCTGTTCTCTGATAGGTTAGACTTAAACTCGAGCAGTGCTTGTTTGTCGGTCTCATCAGTGAATCTGGATGCCTGACAGCAAAACACAAGTGTAGAACAAGTAAATGGAATAGCATGAGGCTCATACAAGGAACATACATTTTGAAAGACTAAACTTTTGTGTGTGAAACACAAAGCTTTATCTTTGTTTGTAGAAAATGAAGACAATTATTTGTGTATTCTGTTTCCACTTCGTGAGGAGGTAAAGTAATTTAAAATACAGGCCCAAAGAAAATTGGTAGTAAATTTCCAAAAGTACCTCAATTAAAGGTGATGCTCTCTTAATCATTTTGTTTAGAGAGAATCAACATCCCTGTCTCATTAAGAGAAAAATTTAGTGAAGAAATATGATATTTTAGAGAAACAAAAATACATATGATTGGAAGCCATCAACAGTACAGTCAATAGTCAACAGAAGTGGGCGGTGATTAAAAAAAATGGCAAAAGCTTGTTCGTATGTTAGACTTACTTTTTAAGTCAAGATAAAAATGAAAGACTGATCGCAGTGTGCAGGAAAAACTACATAACTCACCTTAGAAACTTTGGCTTGTAGCTCCTTTCCAAGTGACATCTCCAGCAGCAGGAGTCCATAACTGTACAAATTGCTCATTACCATACTCTCATACAGATTTCTTGAGACAACAACAACATTAGAGTTATAACAACTGCAGTGGTCTTGTAAATCTCAGTAATGGTTCCTATTGTACCTGCAGAGTGAATCAAATGGTGGCATTTCAGTGCTCGTCTCTTTAAAGAATTTGCAAGACAAAAAAGAGGTATGTGACAAGGGAGATGTTGTTGGAGATGCTGACTCATACAACAATATACTTGGGATTTTACAGTATACGAAATGAAGAACGGAAAATTGATACACAACTTTACTAGTTCTGGCCAAAAAGATGTGAAGATTAAATATTTTAATGGATAAGAGAGAAGGTTGTAATAGCCTAATTGAGTCTCACTGCACACAACACATTACAACCATGACATGTATATAAATACAAATAGAGACACATCTATGATTGACAAGTATTAGACTAATAATATATCGCATGTTCCCCATATTATACATGTAATAAGAGAAATATACATGCGTACCTATATCTCTTTGCTTTGACAGTCACTCGTATTATGACTCGTGTATGTCTCCTAGTGTCCTAGAAACCATTCTGATAGAGACCAGCTTGCTAAAGGCCTCAGCCATTGACATCCGGTTCACTGGTGATTCTTCTGAACACCTGATCCCCACCCGAAACACAAGGTTCAAGCATTCGACCGTAACGAGCTGCTGAGCATATGCACCACAGAGAATAGAGTGGTCTGCGATATCTAGTGCTTGTTGTTTCAGCAATGCTGCTTTGGTAAAGCTATGGAGAGTTAAACCGTCCACGAATATCTTATTGGTGGGTCTTTTTCCTGTGAAATCTCCAACAGGAGGATTCCAAAGCTGTACACGTCGCCCATAATTGATGGATGACCTCCCATTCCATATTCTACAAAGTTCAATAATAATGACAACAAGATTTAAGGAGTATTAGGACGATTGTCTCATGTCTGCTCAAGATAATACTTTAATAACAATTATAAATTTTAATTTAAAATAAGAAATACCTGGTGCAGCATATCCTATGGTTCCATGAACACCTGCAGAGCTGAACTGAATATGGAACGTATCCCGATCAAATTTCAGTAGGAGTTGTGCCTAACCAAAGTCGCTTACATGAGCAGTCAAATCTCCGTCTAGTAGAATATTGCTTGGCTTAATATCACAGTGGGCTATAGGGTTGTTACAATAAGTATGAAGATAAACCAAAGCCGAAGCTACATCTATGGCAATGTTGAGTCTTTCAACAAGGGTCAGGGTTCCCAAGGGATTGCCAGTTTCTTCTGTTTCATCTGGGTGCAACCACATGTCCAAGTTTCCATTAGACATGAACTCGTAAACTAGAGCTCTAAAATCATTTCCTCCAAAATCAGCACTCGAACAGACAGTAACCAACTTCACTAGGTTGCGATGCCTTATACCTCCTAATGCTTCACATTCTGCCATGAAGCTCTTTGCAGCTCCACGTTTGCAGAGATTCAAAACTTTAACGGCAACAGTCTTGTTCGTGTACTCAAGAAATCCTTTAAACACAGACCCAAAGTTACCTGACCCAATCATATTGCTGGAAGAGAAGCCACCAGTTATCTTGTAGAGCTCATCATAACTTATCTTTTCATAAAAGGACTTCACGGGTGAGAGAGACCGATCCTTCTCATTATTGTTAGCCCTGACACTCTTCATTCTCTGTTTGTACCAGCATAGATAAACCAAAAACAGAGATAACAACAAAAGTGTTGCCATACCTGCACCGACACAAATGACGATTAGCTTTCTGACTGATGAATGCCTTCCTGGTAATTCTACAATGCATGGATCCAGCTGTAACAACGGGATGCCTCCATAGAGGTTTATGTTACCAATGACCGACATAGCATTAGTATTACGAAATATCCCTTCTGTTGGCACAGCTCCTTCGAAGTTGTTCATAGAGAGATTCAGGTTCTGCAGCTTGGAAAAGTTCGTCATATACCCAGGTATTGTGCCCAAGAGATTGTTCTTCGATAGATCTAGAACCCGAGGCCAGTCAACCGTCTCATATCTGGAATGGGCCCAACAAATGAATTCCTTTGCAGCCAAAGGTATTCTAGTGAGAGACAATTTCCCAAGGTCTGTGGAATCTGCCCTGATAGTTTATTATACGAAATGTCTAGAGCTGTCAAAAATTTAAGATTCCCAACATCTTCTCTCAAAGGGTCTACCAATGTGTTAAAGGAGACATTTAAAACGACAAGAGATGGAAGTTCCATAAGCTCACGGGTATGTTGCCTTTCAACTTATTAGTACCGAGGTTCAAGTATAGAAGGTAGCTGCAACTTCCAAGACTTAAAGGGATGATTCCTTCAAAAATGTTGTTAAGCAAATAGAGGTGTGTAAGCAAAGTCATATTGCCCAAGGAGGATGGTATCTCACCAGACAGTCTATTTGAATAGAGCAAGACTTTCCTCAATTCAGAAAGTTCTCCCAACGAGGGAGGAAGTTTGCCTGTCTACAGATTTTTGCCCAGGTGTAATGTGCGCAGGCTTACTAGATTCCCTATGCCTTGAGGAATACTTCCAGAGATGTGATTTCCACCAAGTAAGAGCTCTGTTAATTGGGTGGATAAATTGGCTATGGAGACAGGCAACTCACCTCCGAGTTTGTTGAAGCCAACATCCAAGAGCTGCAACTGAGTGCAGTTAGTCAGTGCACCAAGAAAATCAAGATCACCAGAAGAGTAGTTCCCCAAAGAGTTATTATAAAGGCCTAGCCTTAATAAATTCCGTAAGTTTCCCAAAACTTGATGGTATATTTCCAGTAAAATGGTTACAAGGAATATCAATACGTTGGAGGCTTGAGATATTGGAAAGTGTCTCTGGAATGGTACACGTGAAATTATTTATCCCCATACATAGTATCTGAAGGTTAGGGAGAAGAGAACCAAAATCAAGTCTAAGAGTTCCAGAGAAACTGTTGCCGGTTATGGACAGGAACATTAATGAGGACAGGTTATAAATTGGAGGGAAAACACCAGTAAACTTGTTTAATGCTATTCGGAAAAAGACCATCTGTTTCAGTCTTGCTATACTCCCAGGGATCTCTCCTTCTATTTGGTTATATGTAAGATCGAGCATCTGAAGTGATGTCAGGTTCCCTAATGAGGCAGGGAACTTCCCTACTAATTACTCTTACCAAGAGATAGAAGGACAAGCTTAGACAGTGAACCGAACTCAGAAGGCACGCCTTGTTCAAGATGATTTGATGATAAATCTAGAGTTGAAAGGCTAGAGCAGTTAGACACAACAAGTGGAATCACCCCTCCAAGAAAATTATTGCTCATGTTCAAATATTGAAGCCTGAACAAGTTTCCAACCTCTAAAGGGATGGCACCACGGAAAAAGTTGTCTGCAAGATTCAATGATCTAATAAACGAGAGGTTACCGACAAAGGGAGAGACTACACCAGTTAGTTTCAGTCCTCCAAGGTTCACACCAGTTACTCTTCTGTGTTTGGGGCCGCACTTTACTCCAGTCCAGCTACAGAGAGGCAGGATTCATTCCACGAGCACAACACGACTCTACTTGTTTCAGAAACTTGAGACTTGAATTGGAGCTATGCTTGTTTATCAGTCTCCTCAGTCAGTCTGATTGTTTGAGCAAGAACCACATCTGAATCTTCAAGTGACACAATGACAAGGAAAGCAGATACAAGAATCAGCCTCATGACCAAACAAGGAAACCCCATGGGGTCTAAAAGCTATTATATTTTTCTAAACTCAATGAAGAAAATTTGTCTTCTTTCACAACCAGGATGACTGTTTATTTATTGAGATTATGAGCAAATAAAAATCTTCAGCCTCTGGGTGCCTATGCAATAATGAGGAATATATAGCATATAGCTTCTACGCTTTTCAGAAACTGGAATTAAAGTGAGGATATTCCAAAAACCATGGAACTTGCAGCTTGCAGCCCTGCGATATGCAGATTATTCTCAATCCCCGTTGGCTTTGAGGGTCACAGTCAAATAGAGTAATGACTTATTCTCGTGTTGCCTCAGCTAATTTAATCAGTCCTTCGTTTCTTCCAAGTCAACTGTCAGACGCTTATCACATATAAACTTAGTAAAGGAAAACTTGATTAATTAACACTAACAACAACCGCCATTCTTATAAAAGTGTAACCGAGGGATGTTTGTCAAGTTCTTAGCAGTGATCAGGACATCAATGATTTCGATATACGCCAACTTGCTTCTACATATTTCAGCCAACTAATATAAAAAAATCGTATTAACTACAGTTTAATTCGGAAATATCTTAATTATACCTAGCAGAAGAAAACTTTTAAGTATCACTAGTATTAACTACAATGTTTTATACACATAATTCTTTGTTCATGTTTTTTATAGACCAAGTCAATAGGAAATAAAGCGAGTAACTTGCAGTGTACCTCTTTAATTTGCTTATGACAGAAACAGCAAGTGTTGCATTAATCCATACAAACCCGTACAAGGGGAGCCAGAATCACACCTCCGTGTAGAACACCAGAGTCTGTAAGCACAGGTCAATACAGCCACTAACAACGAAGGTATACAATAAGATAACAAATACTATGCACAAGAGCCAAAAGAAAAAAAGGATATAACGACTTCTTTTCATTTCAAACACTAAAACCAACAAGTTTTGGGTATCACGACAAACATAGAATGACAGTTAACGAAAGAAACAGTTTATATAACCCCTAGGATTACTCTCTTGGAAAGAACAACAAAGCTCATTCCCACAAACTCTAGCTACAACTGAAAACCATCGAGTATGCATACCACTATCTATCCCTTTAGCGACGGCGATCTTCCCTTCTTGAATAATTTATATCTCGCCTTGGGGATGTTCCTGATTGCCTACTTGAACCTTCTCCAGCCCTGTCGTAATGATCTCTTCTAGATGTCGCCTTCTCCTTATCATGTGTTCTGGATCTCTTGTCCTCCCTTATATAATCATTTTCAACATCGTGTCTTCTAGATTGCGAATCATCAAGCCGTCCTGATCTCTTTTGTTCCTTCCCATCATAAGCATCTCTTGACCTTGGCTCCCTTTCCACTCTTTCTCTTTCTTTAGGGCGGCCATACGAGGCATCTCCATGACCCTTTCCTCTGTAATTTTTCTCTTCCACATCAGGTTTGAGATCTCCTCGCTGGTCAAAACTTGTACCACCCTTTTTGGCACCATTAAACTTATCATGATCCCACCTGGAACTTCTATCCTCTACATGACCCCAACCAGTATTTGCAGCTCTCTGTCCATTAAAAAAAAAGAGTAAAAGAAAACAAATGAGAAGAACAGCCTTATATATATATATATTTCATTCAAAATCATTAGTTGAATGAATAATTAGCTCCTAAAAGCATATATCTGAGAAGATTGGTCCTCTTTACTTTTTCATCGTGGGAAAATTTGCAAGAATCGCCACGAGTACACTCGCCTCTCTGAAAAGCTCTGCATACACCACGTGCCTCTCTATTCTGCTGTTTGGTCTCTTCATCCTCCTCTTCTAGCTTTCTGTATTTGCTACAATGGTCCACCCTAATGGTCCTCCCAACCACCGTAGCACCATTCAGATTATCTGCAATTTCAAAAATCCAAAATATAAGCCAAAGTATTTCAAATCACAATACACCTGAAAAAAACAGTGAGCAAGAGTTATTATTAAAAGCCAAAGTTTTAACTAACCAACAGCGAGAATAGTACTTCTCTGATCTTCATAAGCAAGAAAAGCAAAACCTTTAGATTTCCCAGTTCCCTTATCTCGAACAAGATTAACATCAACAACTTCACCATATCTACAAATCAACAAACAAAAATATATAAAATCAAAGTCATCAACACTACAAAATCCGTAATTGTATCAATTAAACTAGAAGAAGTCACTTACTGTGAGAAGATGGCGAGGAGATCACCTTCGGTGAGATCGAATGGTAAGCCTCCGACGTAAACATAAGCAGAATCTTTGTACTTGGCGTGCCATGAAGCTTCATCGGAGATTCCGAGCTCTGATTCCTTAGCGTTTATACTCTGTATCCGTTTCACCAGCGTCAATGGATTCATCCTTGGAATCTCTCCGCCGAGAATATTGTTGTAACCCTAACACTAGAAATTAGAAAACAAAATCGAGAGATTAGCTGAGCGGGTCGGGTATTCTAATGACCCGAGATTTTAAATTGCCTAATTTAAGCAACCGACCCGGACTGGGGCCCAATTATTTATATGGGTTAAGCGGCTCTTGTTACGTCTTGATGTTAGTTTTTAATTTTTTAGATTTTTAGTAGTAACCCATTTATATCGTTATCATTATCTATTAGTGATTAGATAAATTTGGTAAAATGCTAGTTTGCTAATGGACGATGGTGTTAGATTTATTTAATTTTGAATTATAATACTTTTTAAAAAAATCTTGAATATTGTATCTTATGTTTTTCATTTGTCTTTCGAATTTATGATATTTTATTAAGGATGTCCAATCCGAGTTTTGATTTGGTTTTTTTAAGTTTTTTTTTTGGATTTTTATATGTAGATAATCTTGTTATTAGCAATTTTATGTTCTAGTAGATTTTTGGATATGTCAAAAGTCAATAAAAATATATCATTTTTTTTTCATTTTAGAACATCAAAATTCATGGTGTTTACATTTTAGAATATGTCGTTTTCATTTTTAGAACATGTCGTGTTGTTTTGACAAAAAAAAAATGTTACATTTTAAATGTAGCCCAATTTTAACGGCATTGTAGACATAAGAGTTTTTTCATTAACGAATTTAAAATTGAAGGGCTTTTAGAAAATATATATAATTGAGGAGTTTTTTTTTACGATTCATCTTTAGTTGAGAGATTTTATCATTTTTTAATTTTAGAAATCGTTGTGTTTTAAATTTTAACGGAATGGTAGACGGAGTGGTTTTTCATTATCGAAATTAAAGTTGAGAATTTTTTTATTAAATATATAATTGAAGGTTTTTTTTGGATTTTCTGCCAAAAAACTATCAATTTTTTTTTTCAAGCTCTGACCCTCGTATCATCGACCTGGGTTTGTTTGACTCTGTTAAAAATTTGAACTCAAAATTATCAGGTGAAAAAAATAAATCTCATGAACTCAAAAGTCACCTACCATAGCCACCGCTTATATCATCGACGTGGGTTCGTTTGACTCTGTTAAAAATCTGACTATGCAATGCAAACGACGTTGTTTTTAGAATTTGAGATTACATTTTATTTTGTTATACATTTGCTGTTTTTTAGTAGGAAAACAACATGATTTTTTCAAGTTATCAAAAAAAAGTTCTTTAACACAATAATCATCTCATTATGCAACAATAGTTTTGGCCGAAAAAAATAAAACAATTGCAACACTAATGTCATATACTAGATCATTATCATCCGTAAATTCTTCAAAACCATGAAATTACAATCCATCGATCAAATTAATTCTCTTGATTAAATCTGGAAAAAATTTGATTATCAGGTGATTTAATCGGAGATCTAAATGCTTAGCATGTAGATTAAAAGCTGCAATCAGATCCGAAAGAAGAACATTGGATGAAGGAAACAAATTTTATCATTTCCTCAAACAATATCTCAGAAAAATCAATACCCAGAATTCAATTGAAACAGATGGAGAACGAATCGAAGTTTGATACTAAACTCATCCTTCGAAACACGAGAAGATCTGAAATCCGTTGCAGCGCAAGTGCTTGCTTATCCTCAGCTGAAATGACGAGATTATTCAAATTCATCATCCTCGCAGCCGTAGCCACCGCCGAAGAAGAAGATGATGATGACGACGGAGATGGAAGCACACCGTTCTGGATCTGAACTGGAACTCCACCTACGGTATCATCATCGCTAGCCATCATTTCGAATAGCGTTGGAATTGATCGTGTCTTGTGGAGCATCGCCGGAGGCGGCGGAGGAGACATCGGATTTAGAAGACCCGCCGGTACACTCACCTTAACTGGTCGTACACTCACCAAAGGTGGAATAAGAGAATGACTCTTAAAAAGTCATCCTCTGAGCTTGTGTTCGTCCGAAGAAATTTTTTCTATGTTGATGTTAATTTTGAGTAATCGATTTGAATTATTAGAAGTTTTAGTGAATGTGTTTGATTGTTTAAATTTAAATGAATCGAGTTTCTAGTGTGATTTAGTAATTCGTCAAATAAAAACTGGATCTTTGCATAATTATTTAATGATGAATGATGATGAACCCTAATTTTAATTTTCCTCAATTTTAAACATAATTTAATATAAGTTAAAAATTATGTTGTTTTGCCTACTAAAAAACAGCAACATATATAACAAAACAACATGTAATTTCAAATCCCAAAAACTACCTCATTTAGCATATTATGTTGTTTAGCATATGTCGATCATATAGGCAGGGGCTATATTGCGGGTGACTTTCGAGTTTATAGAGTTCACCTGCACAATTTTAAAGTGAGAGTCGAATTTGTAAAAAAAAAAAAATTGATGGTTTTTTAGCAGAAAATCCTTTTTTTACTATTTATCATTGAGGGGTTTTATTACTAAAAACTCTTAACTTAATGATGAATGCACAATAATGAGTAAACATATATATATATATGGAAAATCCAATAAAAAACTTTAAACCTTTAAAGTTTTGCACTCTCACTTTAAACATTTAAGGTGATATTTTTGCTATTTTAAACCTTCAAAGTGACATTTTTGCTATTTTAAACTTTCAAAGTGGCATTCCGGTTTAAACCGACACTTCAGATCACGGAATCGTTAACTCCACTGACGGAATATTTAATTTTTTTTAATGGAAAAGTTAACTTCCATATAGTTTCTCAACATCAAACCAATAAAAAACACTCATACTTGTTTCAACTTTACCTCTTCAACATCCATATAACATTCCAATAATTTTTAGGAGTCCAAGCACGAGTTATTTTTGCAACGGAGTTAATTCTTCCGTCAACATAATTAACTATTTCATGATTTGAAGTGTCTATGTGAACAGGAATACCACTTTGAAGATTTAAAATAGCAAAAGTGTCACTGAATACAAAACTTTAAAAATTTAAAGTGGAAGTAATTGGCAGTTTGGAATTTTTTTTATATATATATATATATATTATATAAAAGCGAGAGTTAGGTAGAGCTAATTGAGTAAATTACTAAATTACTTCTAACCAACAAATAATAAGTTGGATTTCCAAGATCTTATCGAGCTAACCAATTTCTCGGATGATTGGTCTTTCTTTGCATCAGAACTTAATGATCTTAGACTTTTTAAATAGTCTTCTCTTCTTTTCATCTAGATTTTATTCCACGTTGTAATAACATATGTGCAAATTGAACGTGAATCCATTTTTTCATGTAAGCTCTGAATTCCGAAATTGGTTTTCTCTTCTTCCCTATAGCATAAATGGATGACCTTTTTTTTAAAGGAAAAAAAAAGAAGGATAGACACGAAACAGGTATCCTAGATTTTCTTTTTATGTGAAATTTATTGAATAATTCTTTTGCGAAGATATATAAGCCAATATATACATGAATACATCATGATTAAAATACCCAAAAATAGTTATATAAACAAAATTATTGAAAATTCCTGAACTTCTAACATAAAGTTGAAAGAGTTTCTAGCAAAATAGATTATATCCTAGTTCATTTGAGCTTTATTTACTAGAAAACAAAAGACGAAAACTATTTACAAGAACGAACCTCGATCAAAATGTTTTCTTATGAAGGGAAAATGGGAGAAGAGTCTTATTAAAAAAAAAAACAAAAAAAGGGAGAAGAAAAGAGGTTGCATAATCGACAATCTTAATCATTTTTCTATTGATATTTGTAACACACTTATATATGAATCTACTTTCTAGAAGAGTAATAGAAGATGATTAGGAGTAAGAATGAGGATTGTATCAAACTATGTGTGGCCTTGCTCATATATTTAAGGGATTTTTTGAAAAATACCTTATTTATGGTTTGTAAAATGAAAAATACACTCTTTTATTTTCTTTTTAAAAAAACTAATGAAATATTTGATATGTGATAATGTGATCATGTGATATGAAACTTTTTCCTGATTTGAATTAAATGTTGTATTTTAAATATATAAAATAATAATCTGAAATAATAATAATAATTTTTATATTTTTTATTTGAGATTAAGATTGTTTATTGAATTTATGTTTTTTAAGTCATCAATTTTGAAATATTATAAAATTTATCTTTCAACGTTTCTATGCTTCATATAAAGGAAAATAGTTTCCATTGACATTCAATTTCATCAATTTGGGCTTCTACAATCTCTAGAGATTTTAATGGTATTGTTCTTAACCATATTTAATTTTGCTAGGTAAAATTTTCTTAAAGATATGACATCTCTCTAATGAAAATTTTGAAATTGTTACAATCCTGAAATTATATGTTTTGTCTTCTTGGTCAAATAACATTAGATGGTTTTTAAAACTCATTTATGATAATAATTGACACAATTTTTTTTGCATAAAATAAAATTTAATTTATCTCCATAAAAAGTTTATTTAATTTTTAAAATGTAGATTTTTATATAATTATTATTTAGTCCTTTTAAGGTTATTTTAATTAATATTTTAACTTTTTAAAAGAAAAAATAAAAAAGTAATTTTCAAATTATGAAACATAAATTGGGCATTTTCCCAAAATTTCACTATATTTAATGTGGTAAAATATTTTTTGTTAAATATAAGTTTTTTTTTTTTTTGATTGGGCTTAGTTCAACCATTCTACTAGGGAACTAAAATATGACATGGATAAGAATATATGGATAGTCTTTCGTCTCTCTTTCCTGCATCAGTGTTGCTATTGAGACTTTAGCATAATGATAAAAAAACTTTGCATATTTTTCGGAGGATAGTATTTCTAGATCCTAAATGTGACCTCTTTAAACCAAGGCCCAATATGGAGGTCCATGCGGTCATTAGGGTTGAGGGCAATTTCGTCTTTCTCCTCCTAACCTACTAACAATCAACACTATATAAGAGAAGAAAGATGGGATCTAGAAAGGAGAGACTTGCAACCCTTTCAGAGAAAGGAAGAGAGACATGCGAGGACCCGCCACCGCAACACGAAGATGAGAGAAGAAGAAGAAGATAAAGTTAAGAGATCTAACTGAAACTCTATCTGCGATTTGTGTATACCCAACCCCATCTAGGTTCCTCATTCTCATATCTTTTGATTCTCTTTTAGATGTGATGTGTCGCATGTTCATTTGATTGATGTGTTGATGAGTACTGAGATTAGGAATGTCTTAAGAGCATTTTTCTTTCAATAAGTATTTGTTCATAAAATCTTTTCAATTCAAAGAAGCGTCTTTCAACACTTTCTTTCATTAATTTTTGGTATTTCCGAAATAAAGCGTTATGATTACCAATTGTTTCCAATCTTAAGGGACATGATGTATCAATAGCTTTTTGAAGTTATTTTTGTTAGGTAAAAAAACTCATCTACCAGTTGAAGGTATTTATTTTATTTTATTTGTTAAAATTAGAGTACATAAAATTGATTTTATTTTCTGATCAGCTGGCCTGCCGGCCCCTTTTTTTATTCGAGAACATCACAAGATCCTTAATTCGATTTTATAAGAATAAAATTTTATTAAAAATTAACAAAAATTGAATCATGGCTTCAGATATCAATCACATATTTCCATATTGATGCATACGAGATGTTCCCGTTGTCATGTTGAAATGAGTAAATATTTTAGTATTGTCTATAATGTGGACGAAGTAGCTAGCCTAGATGTCTTCCATGTGGTTCTCTGCTAATGGATACTTCTCTCTAGTGGTGTATCGGGTGTTGGCACTTCCATCTTTGTTTTGACAACTCTAAAATGGTATTGATATTGTGGTCTGCATGTTATTAATGTACTTTTTGTTCTTAAATTCGGTTTAGTCTTTTTCTGTTTTCAGCTTTGATTTGGTATGAATCTTATTTTAATTCTTAACGCTAGTAACCATAAATTTCTTGGATAATTTTATGGCCTGTTTTAAGCCATATAAGAAGTGAAGGAGGTCAAATTATCGTCCAATTCGACAGCGATATACATTCCTCTTGACCTTCATTTCAACACACTTTTAAGATTGCATGTGATGTCTTTACTGAGATTTCAATGCGTCTCCAAGCTTTGATATTGATGCTCATTCATCTCCTCCTCGTCTCCTTGTCTCTTTCAAGGGCTTTTATGATAGTAAGCTTATGTTCGTCTTGTATCCTAACTCAAACGCATTTTCCTTGTCTTCATGTCGTGTACCCTATAGAGATTTAAGCATACCCAAAGTTCAAGGGTAAATGGTGAATAATGCAGTCTGATGCTTGATCTGCTTGAAGAACAAATTTAGCCCAACATCATCTCCTTTGCTTCAAAGATCATAAGCTGTAAAAGCAAAGTTAGCTGTGACCGTACTCTACTTCTCAAGCAGATCAAGCCCTGAACCGTATTATTCGCCATCTTTCCATAAATTTTGAGTAGGC
Organism: Cardamine resedifolia; assembly: GCA_014578085.1. Lineage (NCBI taxonomy): Eukaryota > Viridiplantae > Streptophyta > Magnoliopsida > Brassicales > Brassicaceae > Cardamine > Cardamine resedifolia. Next base: position 40,498 of record VBRH01000281.1, on the reverse strand, counting down.
TGAGATCTCGGTAGGATACACGACATGAAGAAGATGAATATGCATTTGGGTTAGCCAACGAGATGAACATAATCTTATTCTCGTAAAAGTCATCGAAAGTGATGACGAGACGATGAGGAGATGAGGAAGCAGCAACATTAAAGTACCAGTTACTGAAATACTGGTTGGTGATGATGATGAGGAAGCAGCAACATTGAAGATTAGAGCTGCATTGAAATCAGGAGGTTTCACAAACGAGAGGAGATAGTAAGCATCAATATATAGTCAAATTACTTTTTTTCTTTTTGTTATTTTTCCTTTTTGGTTATGGAAAACAAAATAACACATTTTTACACATCAAAACTTTATCGATCCACCGACACGTCATGATTTGGTTATAATTTTGACATTTGGTTATAATTTTGATATTTGTCGAGTTCTCTTGAGTGTGTTCAAGGTTTATATAATAACTAGATTAGAGTGGACGAGTTTCTAAAATTTAGAATAAATTAAATTTAAACTAAAACATTAAACTTAAATTTTATTGATAATAGTATATCTTAGAAAATTTAATGAAAAAACTCCTCAAGTTTGTTTAGATTTATTTTAAACTCTCAACTATTGTTTTAATAAAAAAATCCCATTAACTATAATTCATTAATAGATATGACTTTCCGTAAACAGTTTTCCATCTATGGTGATGGAAAATTGCTTTGAGTGACATAAAACGTCTACGTGTTTGTATTTATCATAGGAACAATACGATTTTTTTATTAAAAATATTAAATGATTTAACCGGTTTAGTGCTAAAATTCGCCAATAATAAAACCATAAAAACACAAAAAAAACGTCATTAACCCGCGACCTTGTAGACCGGTTAAACTGCTCGGGTGAGGGGTTGAGAGAGTTTTTCAAAATATTTAAATTTTTTATTTTAATACCCTTTTGATACAAAGAAAATATTTGATTTGGTGAATAAAATAATTTTTTACATTTATTTTATAACTTTCCAATTCTTTTTAAGCGCACATACTAGTTTTTGTCTTTATTTATAACGAAATAATCGTTATGATCATTTCATATTGTACAATAATAATATATATTTTGTTGTAGTTTTTGTCTTATGATTAACATAGTAAAATATAATATTTCAAATGCTCTTGTATTATAATAATTTATTTTAATTTTTATTTATTTATTAACAATTGATTGTATTGTATTATAAATTGTTTATATTCATATTTTGATGTTTAATTAGTTTGTTTTCGTTATTAATGATTTTTATTATGTTTATATTATTTTTCAGTTTAACTTTGATTTAAAATATTTAAACTACATATATATGTAGATTTTGATTTAAGTTATATAAATATTTTTACTTTACATTTATATTACTACATATATATATATATACATATCATGATATTTAATATAATTTATTGATCCGTAGGTATTGATCGATTCGTGATCGACCTTGTAATCTGAAAGCTAGAATAGTTCATTACTCGGTTCGGTTATAAAAATGTTGGTTAAACTTAAAAACAAAGTGCATTTTTTTCATTAAAAATCTTGTTGTTTTAATGACAAATGTAAACGCATCGATATTTTATGTCATTCAAAACAATATTCCATACAGAGGGTCAAATCTGTTAATGAATTATAGTTGAAGAGATTTTTTTATTAAAAAGATAATTGAGGGTTTAAAAATGGATTTGTTCAAAGTTGAGGAATTTTTCATTAAATTCCTTATATCTTAAAATTGTTTTAGAGAAAGAAGTATAAAATATGTGTTTGTTAAAGTTATTACATAAGTTTATTTTTTGTATGAAAAAATTAATTTAAATTTCTATATTATAATTTTATTATCAATATATTAAAAACCTAGACCACGTCCAGTAGCTCATGGTTATATTTTTTTGTTAGTTTTTCTGACCACCGTGATCATGAAAAAATGATCTGGTGATTGGCAGCTATATCCTATATATTTGTTGTCTCTGCTCTCTGTTGGTTCAAAATTTATCTTCGTTTCCAACCAAATGTGGTTTCTCTCTTGCATCTTCACACGTTGAAATCTTTCGCTATTTTTTTTTCTCTTGGCGATTTCCGACATCTTCTTGCTCAGCTATTTTGCCACCAACTCTCAATTTTTATCCCTATCACCGAATCTATACATGTATATATTTGTTTTTTGCGCCTTTTTTTATTTTTTGTCGTAGGATTCTTATCCACCATCATCTTCAATTTTCCAGCATTAGTCCAAACGCCTTATTTTTTCCTCCGTATCAAGATTTGTGTATGAGAATGGCTTTCATAGAAGCAATTCTCTCTGAGTAGATATCCGCCTCTTGTTTCAATTTTTTATATTTAGGAGACATCATTTACACATTCTTTTACTTCTATGTAGAAAACATTCCCTTCAATTTTATTGTCTTGTTTCTACGGTTTGTAAACCGAGAGTATTATGAAATTTCCTAATTTATTTGTAATCTTGTGCCAGACGAAACCGTTTAGCTATTTCACCGTAGACTCAATTTATGGTTGGCTAAGATATAAAAAACACTTATTAAATTCATTAGGGAATTTCGAGTGGTGAAATTCTTAGTGATCTAAATCAACTTGATCAAGGCTAATCTAGCATCAAGAACACTTAACAAGTAAGGAAAGCAAATAATATAGCAATTAAAATATCAAGAACATCCTAGAATCACCCTAATCTACTTCACCCAAGAACTCTAATGGATCTACTCACACATGATCAAATCACAAAAGTAAACCATAGAAATGAAAGACATAAGCAAGATAAGAACAAAAGTGGAAGAAAGTTTAAGAAAACTTCACTAGATCTTCAAAAATCTTAAGGTCTAAGATGAAGAACAAGAAAGAGTATTTCTTCAGTTTAGAGAGAGGTTTTCAGAGCTAAAATGAGATTAATTATTGCCTAAACAATGGCTGAGAATGAAAGTTAAAAAGAAAAATCGGATTTGGGTGCATATCAATTTTTGTAGGCCATGGGCAGCTAAGGGTCAGATCATTCAATCTGGTCTTCAGTAGAATAATCATAACTTTGGATTGCACCATTGGATCGGCTTCAAACCATTTCATTTTGTAACTTAATTTCCTATGACTTTCATGAAGCGTTCTGAAGCTGAATCGCAATGTAGGGTCTTCATCTTAGTCGATCTTTCAGATACTTTGGATTTGCTCTGAAACATCATTTCTCTTATTTTCTTCCAACCGATCCCTTATCCAAGCTCCAAGTCTTCCAATCACCTTAAAAGACTCAAAACATATGTAAAATGCTATATATACAACCTAAGACTCTAAAATGCAAGTTAAAACAAAATGAGATTCAAATATATGAAAAACTCTCGAATCTATATATAGTGAGATTAAATATCTATGAAACTAAACCTTAAAAACATGCAAAATATAGTGTTATCAATTCCCCCGAATTTGCTTTTTGCTTGTCCGCAAACAAACATCAAAGATAGGTTAAGGGAGAGTTTAAAGAGCGGGGACTAAATTCCTAAAGTTTCAACAAAGTAGTTCAAGGATACACAAACAACCTTTACTTCAAAAGACTTAGCCATACTCGTCGCTACTCGAATTTTTTACTTTAGCACCTATACCTTGCATCAACAAACGTTCATATCTACCAACTCTCTAACATTCATTCATTCTCTACAAAGATGCGGTCTCACCAAGAGGGCTTCAATCACTCTCAATTGGCTAAGTGTCGGAAAGGCTCGATGTGAAAAAGAAAGGGTACAAATGGTATTAATTGTTTTTCTCTCAAAACAAATCAAGTCATATAGCATAAACAATGGAGAGTTAGCAAACAAATGTTGGTCGGTGAAGCTTGATGATGCACTCTGGGCGAATCGAACAACATTCAAAATGCCTATTGGTACTACTCCGATCAACTTACTATACGGGAAATCATGTCATTTACCAGTCGAGCTCGAGTACAAAGCGATGTGGGCAACAAAACTTCTGAACTTTGACATCAAAACAGCCGAGGAGAAGCGATTGATACAACTGAATGAACTTGATGAGATCCGCCTTGAAGCTTATGAAAGTTCGAAAATCTACGAGGAAAGAACCAAGGCATTCCATGACAGGAAGGTTGTTTCAAGAGATGTTAAGGTTGGTGATCAAGTATTGTTGTTCAACTCACGACTAAGGCTGTTTCCTGGAATGCTCAAGTCTCATTGGTTGGGACCTTTCACGATAAAAGAAGTTCGACCATACGGAGCCATCGCGCTATGAAACAAGAATGGCGAGGAGTTTGTAGTCAATGGACAACGAGTTAAACCGTACTTGCCAAGCAACTCGACCGGAGAAGGAACCATGGTTTCCTTTGACAAACCGCAACCTGCTTGAAACAAAAGAAAGTCGAGCTCATGACTTTAAACGAGCGCACTTGGGAGGCAATCCCATGGTATCCTTTGTAAATATTGTGTTTATACTTTTTTATTTCATGTTTTAATGCAATAATTTCAAGAAAAACAAGAAAAAAAACATAAGTATTAACAATGCAAAATGAAAACAAAACAAAATAAACTAAACTTCATTAGACACAATTGCCTCTCCCCCAAACTTATTTCACACCGTCTCGGTGTGAGAATAAACCTAGTTCGAGATAATTAAAAACAAAGAAACAAAGTTAAAAGAAAAGAAATATATACAAAGAGATGGTGGTACCTTGGAGCATCAATGGCGGAAGGAGCTTGAGCCTCCTAAATCGTATGTCGCGGGATATAAGTGGCCAGTTCCGTAGTCGCCTTGGTAGCTATATCGAGCTTGGTAGTCGAGTTGATCCACACCAAAGCTCTCTTGCTTGGCATGAGCTCCTTGATAGCTTGAACGTCCCTCTTCTATTCCCGTTTGCTAACCCAGAGCTTCTTATTCTGTTGCCCTTTCCCACGCTTTTTCTTCTACGATGAACTTATCTTCATCCGAAACATAACCGGAAATCTTCTTCAACTTCGACTTTAGCCAATTGAAGTTGTTATTAGCCATCTTATTTATCCTCTTTTGCATTTTGTATGCGTTAAAGAAGAGCTTCTCTCGTGCCATCTTTGGCTTGATTGGTAGTTCTTGGAGTTCCCATGGATCGCTTGGGGCTTGAAGCTCTAAGGGTTCGGGTTCCGCTTGTTGGTGTTCCGCGGGTTTTTGGCATTGGCGCCTTAGAGCTAAAGCGTTTGGTGCGCTTCCTTCATGCTCAAAGAGAATGTTAGACAACGTTGTGATTGTTGTCTTTTCGGTGTCGGGTAGTGGAAAGGTTCTGAGTGTGTGTTGACGGGTCATTTATAAGTACCGATACTCCGTATCGTCCTCTGTTTCCTTGATAAAATGACACAAAACGAAATAGTCGCGGTCGAGGCTACCTCTTGTAGTTTCTTGGTAGTAATTAGCCAATGTGATCCCAACTTTGTTGAATAGCACCGTTAGCACACTCTCCATGAGACATTGGGGTTCCGAGGTGTGCCTACCCCATTGTCGGATCTTGACTAGCTCCCGTGCAACACACATCCCAAATTTACGTCGCCTTTGTCCATACTCTCAAACATGGCACCGTCTTCATCGGCCATCGAGCTTATTAAACCCTTGAAGAGAAGCCAAAGTTCATCTTGCCTCACGGCTCAAGATTGTTTCCTCGCAAATAGAGTGTTGGCGAGGAGTTTATGAATATACCGAATCGCGGGATTCCGTATGACAGTAGCTTTGTTGTTTCCATCAGCAGTCCCCGATGCTATCGTGTCCCAAAAGGCATATGCGTCTTGGAATTCTTTGAACTTTGTATCGCTCCCATAATGGAACCCGTAAGCCTCACATATATCGGCAATCGAAATGCTATAGGCTGTCCCCTAAACCATGAACTTCAAAGTTCCCTCACTCGGTGAAGGCTTCCTCAGTTTCTTGTAAACAAGCTCAACTGTAGCGAAGAAATCCCGTACTAGCTCGGGATAGAGATGAGTTCAAATTTCCATGAATCTCGAAGTCTCATTCCCTCGATGATCTTCTTCACATCCTCTTTGAATCCCACTTGATCTAATGAGCAACAATGCTAAATTTACACTTTGAAACAATCTTGAGATTTTGATCTAATGAACAACAAGACACACTCAGGACCCTTATACACGACCCGTCAACACACACTCAAGACCCTTCCACTACCTGAAAAGACAACAATCACAACGTTGTCTAACATCCTCTTTGAGCATGAGAGAAGCGTACCAAACGCTTTAGCTCTAAGGTGCCAACGCCAAAAACCCGCGGCACCCGAACCCTCAGAGCTTCAAGCCCCAAGCGATCCATGGGAACTCACAGAACTACCAAAGACGGCACGGGAGAAGCTCTTCTTCAACGCATACAAAATGCAAAAGAGGATAAATAAGATGGTCAAGAACAAGTTCAATTGGCTAAAGTCGAAGTTGAAGAAGATTTCCGGTTATGTCTCGGATGAAGATAAGTTCATCGCGGAAGAAGAAGCGCGGGAAAGGGCAACGGAACAAGAAGCTCCGGGTGAGCAAGAGGGACGTTCAAGCTATCAAGGAGCTCATGCCAAGCAAGAGAGCTTTGATGTGGATCAACTCGACTACCAAGCTCGATATAGCTACCAAGGCGACTAAGGAACCGACCACTTACATCCCGCGACATACGATTTAGGAGACTCAAGCTCCTTCCGCCATTGACGCTCCAAGGTACCACCATCTCTTTTGTATATATTTATTTTCTTATAGCTTTGTTTTTAATTGTCTCGAACTTGGTTTATTCTCACACCGAGACGGTGTAAAATAAGTTTGGAGGAGAGAAAGTTGTGTCTAATGAAGTTTAGTTTATTTTGTTTTGTTTTCATTTTGCATTGTTAATACTTAAGTTTTTTTTTTCTTGTTTTTCTTCAACATCAACCTTAAAAACTTCAACCATATTTTCAATTAAATCCGAGAATATCGACATCATGCATCTTTGAAAGGTTGCTGGTGCATTACAAAGCCCAAATGGCATCCTTCGATATGCAAAGGTACCATAAGGGCATGTAAATGTCATTTTCTCTTGGTCATTGGGGTGAATCGGGATTTGAAAGAATCCTGAATACCCATCAAGAAAACAATAATGGGTGGGTTTGATAATCTTTTCAAGCATTTGGTCAATGAATGGTAGGGGAAATGATTTTTTCTAGAGGCGGCATTTAGTTTTCGGTAGTCAATGCATATCCTATGCCCTGTTATAGTTCTAGATGGGATCAATTCATCTTTGTCATTTTTAACTACCGTGACTCCACCCTTCTTTGGTACCACATGTTCCGGTGAAACCCATGTGCTATCCGAAATGGGATATATTATGCCCGCATCTAGGAGTTTGATGATCTCTTTCCATACAACATCTCTAAGGTTAGGGTTTAACCGCCTTTGATGTTCAACGAAAGTCATAGACTCATTCTCGAGGTGGATCCTATGCACACAAATGGTTTCCGAGATTCCTTTTATATCATCAAGTGAATACCCTATGGCTCTTCTAAATTTTCTCAATTCACCTAAAAGAGTGGAAGTCTCAAGATCGCTAAGTTCATCATTAATAATAACAGGATAGGTAGAGTTTGTTCCAAGAAAAGTGTACCTTAGCCCTTTTGGTAGTGGCTTGAGATCAACTTTGGAGCTTTTAGTTCACTCTAATCTCCATCAATGCTAGACTTACCATCACTAGCTTCATCTTCTTTAGTAATTTCCTCCACCGCTAGAATGTTTATCTCACGGTGTTCTTGTTTCAACTCAAGGAATGTTTCATCATCACTTGTTAGCTTGTGGGAGTCTAGAATCAGTTCATACCCCTCACTATCTTCCTCAAGGAAACCGAATTCTCCTTGCTTCACCGTCAAAGTGCTTTGAAGTGAGTCTTCTAAGGTGATCTCCTCCAATAGATCATCCCCTAAAGCATCCATCTCTTCGATGTAAAATGATTGCCCTTCAATAGTTGGCTTCCTCATCACTTTGTTGATGTCAAAGGTCAAAACTTCATTTCCCAAGTGCAAGTTAATTAGACCCCTTCGCACATCAATCATTGATCCAGCGGTACGCAAGAATGGACGCCTTAAGATAAGAGGGTCCTTTGGTTCTTCATCCATATCAAGTACTATGAAGTCCGTGGGTATTTCAAAATGACCAACTCTCATCGGGAGGTCTTCAAGCAAACCAATTGGTGCTCTAATGGGTCGGTCCGCTAGGATAAGTGATATGTGACAATCCTTGTATCGCGTGAATCCCAACCGCTTTGCAACCGATAAGGACATTAAACTCACACTAGCCCCTAAATCACATAAACATCGACTAAATGATAAAGGTCCAAGGGAACAAGGGAGTGTAAAGCTACCTGGATCATCCTTCTTCGTTGCAATCACCTTCCTTTGGATAATTGCGTTACACTCATGAGTTAAAATAACAACACTCTCCAATGCATTTTTCTTTTCCTTCACCGCATCCTTAAGAAATTTGTTGTAAGGAGGAGACAACACAAATGCATCGAGAATCGGCATTGTTAGGGTAACCTCACTCATTTGCTTGTCGAACATTTCTCGATACTTCTCCATGATTTTTTTCTTGAAACGCCCCGGAAAAGGAGGAGCCATATATGGGATTTTCTCCTTGAGCTCATTTTTGATCTTCCCTTTTTCTTTGTCTTTCCCTTTAATCAATACTTCCTCTTTATCTTTTTCAAGATTAACAACCTTCTTGTTCTCTACAATCAACTCACCATCTTCTTCGATTTCTTCCACTTCCCTTTCCTTTTTCTTTATATTCTCATTGGAGGTCACAAGTGGTGGTTCTCTAGATGGAAGCTCCTTTCCACTTCTAAGCGTTATTGCATTGATGTACTCCTTGGGGTTCGGTTCCAGCTTTCTGGGTAGAGATCCCATTGGGCGCTTTGAGGAGAATGCTATTTGAGAAACTTGGTTATCTAATGACTTCACATGAGAGGTCAAATTCTCAAATTTCGCATTCAAGTCGCCATATGACCAATCCATCTTCGAGTTCATCCCATCCATCCTTGAGTTCATCCCATCCATTCTCTTGTTCATCTCCAAAGTTGCTTTAGTTTGTCCTTATAGGATTTGCTTAAGGAGGAGGGTGTTTGCTTCTTCTTTAGAGGCTTGGGTTGGTGGTGTCACTTGGGGCTGGTTGGGGTAGTTTTGGTTAGTGTTTGGGAAGTAGGTTTGTGTGGGGTTGTTGTATTGTGATCTTGACTGAAAGTTTTGGGTTGTATTTTGTGGTCTTTGTTTGAAGTTTTGGGTTCTTGATTGGAAATTGTTTTGGGAATTGTATTGTGGGTTGTTTTGGTATTGGGTAGTGTTTGGGAAATATGTTTGACCTTGGGGCTTGTTTGGATATGTTTGATCTTGTTGGTTCTCCACTTTGATATTTCGTTAAGAGAGGTTTGAGTTGTTTCGGTAGTTGGGGTTGAAGCATCTTTGTTGATAGCCACCAACAAAGTTCATCTCCTCTTGAGTTTCTTGACAATTCTCAACTCCAACTTCTTGATAAAATTGTTGCTCTCTAAAGTCTCCAACGAAGTTTACTTGTCTTTGAATAGATTGCATAAACTTTTCAAGCTTCTCCTCCAAAGCTTTTATGTCTCTTTGAGCTTGATCCCCGTGACCTCCACTATATCTTTTGGTTCTATCATAATCTTCAGCATAGTTTCCATCACTCATGGCAAGATTTTCAACTAAAGTCATCCCTTGATTCGCTTGTTGCCCCAAGAAATTCTCGTTGCTTGCGGTATCCAAGAGCATTATAAACTTTGGTAGCACACCAAGGTATAGAGTAGAGAGTAATGACTCATTGGAGAATCCGTGGTGTGGGCATTTGGATGTGTAGCCCTTGAATCTTTCCCATGCTTCGCCAAAACTCTCACTCCCCTTTTGTACAAATCCGAAAATTTCATTCCTAAGGCGAGCTGTTCGCGAAGTAGAGAAAAACTTTTGCAAGAAGACTTTCTTACACTCATCCCATGATGTGATGGAATTTTGAGGTAGATGTTTCTCCCATTGGTATGCTTTATCACCAAGAGAAAATGGGAAGAGTCTTAGCTTGAAAGCATCTTTGGAGATACCATTGATTTTTACGGTTCCGCAAAAGCGATCAAATTGATCCAAATGATCTAGAGGGTCTTCCATTGGTAACCCATGGAACTTGCTTCCTTGCACCATGTTAATGAGGCTAGCCTTGATCTCAAAATTGTTGTTTTCCACCGGTGGTGGACGAATTCCAGCTCGGTTTCCATGAATGTTTGGCTCATCAAATGCCCCAATAACTTGTGGGTTCCTTTGAGGATGAACCGGTCTTCGATCAATGGCTCTAGCTCCATTACCCTCTTCAACTCCTCCTCCATCGACAACACCCTCAAAACCTGGTGGAATTTCCATGCCTAGGCGTGCTAAGTGTGCCACACGCTCTCTTGTTGCTCTTCGGGTATTTCTTTCTAACCGGCGAATGTCTTCAACTCGATCAACCAAATGTTGTGTACCGTGGCTTCTCAAGTTCATGCACCTTCAAGAAAGAGATCAAAAAGCAAACAAAATATTAGATAAGAAATGTAAAATAAAACTTAGTCTCAAAACACAATCAAATCCTAATGGCTATTGATTAGATTCCCCGACAACGGCACCAAATTGATAAGTAGGTTGTTATGCCCGGTTTATCAAATAAACCTTGTCGTGCGTAGCACTTAAGGATCGATCCACGGAGAACTAATTAATTAACACACCAAGAATACAAATCATGTTTTAATCTAAGCAAGCAAAATGGTTTTAGTTTTCAAAGCCAAATTCTAATAATAAGCAAACGGAAAAAAAAAACTTAATAACGGTTTTAAACTCAAATAAAGAAAGACGAACTCTCGGGAATTGCTAGATGAATAGGGCGATCGACTACTAACTAGTGGAGCTTGATTCTATCTCTTTGGACTATCCATCGGTCTAAGATCACTAATCTCGATTAATCCACTCTCATGGTAAGAATCTCTTCACCGATCACCCGGTAATCAATAACTCTCGTTAGCTACCGAGTGATCAACGAGCATTAATATCGAGTCTAACTAACCACCTAGCACCCTAGTCAACAGCTCTCGTTCGTAAGGTATACTAAGCACTTCAATATTTTGGTTCGGGCATTTCATCGAACACTTTGTGAGTGTGGAAATGCCTAATTTTCTAGAATAACAATTTTGTTGGCTAATCTAGCATTAAGAACACATATCAAGTATGGATTTATATAATTACAAGCCTAAACTCCACTAATCAACCATTAATCACCCTAAATCTAACAATCCCAAAAGTTCTAAAAGACTACTCACTAATGACCATTAGAACAAAATTTAAACGGTTAAACATGATTATTTGATGAGTAGAATAAAATTTAGATAAGAAAATATGTTTGTAATGATTAAAAAGCAAAGATTCAACAAGATTCTTCAAAGATGGACAAAAAGAGAGACAAAGAGAATTCTGAAAAGTTAAGCATCCCCATTATTTTGGTCTGAAAGGCTATATATACTAAGCCAAATTCGTACTGGGTCGACCTGGGACAAACCGGATCGGATCCGAAAAGTAACTGAAATTGCAGCTCGTGGCGGTCAACCGTAGCAGTAGGTTACCACTACGGCGTGTCGAGCTCGTCATGGCGGTATGGTTGTAGCGGTAGGGTACCGCTACCGGATGTTTCTGCAATTCTTGGTGGGGCTTCTCCAGCGGTAGGGTACCGCTACTTACAAATGTCCAGCTGTGGCGGTAGGGTCATAGCGGTCGTTTGACCGCTACAGATGGCACAAAAACGAGTTTCTTCAGGGCATGTGTGCTGAGCATGGCGGTAGGTGCATGGCGGTAAGGTACCGCTACAGGCTGCAAATCTTCGTAATATCCGCTTCTTGCTCGTTTTGCTCGTTCTGAATCTCCTCCTCCAAGCTCCAAGTCTCACGATCACCTAAAAAGGACTCAAGATGCATGCAAAATGATAGAAACGAGATTATATTATCCTAGAATGCGACACATGCGAATGCAAGACTAAATACATATTTACAGTAATATGTAATGTGAAATGCCGAAGAAAACGAATAAAAACCAATGTACAATTGATGCAAAATGTATAGATATCAATTCTAAACACCCTTTCCTTTACCATTACACAAGTCCACAACCTTAAGCTTAGAGTTACAACTTCTAATCTAGTGGAAAAAAAAACTATCCCAATAGTGAAAAAAACTCTTGTCGTTCAACCTCTCCAAAGCTTTTACAAATGAAAGCACATAGAAAATGCCTCACTCAAAGAATAACATAGGTCGGAACGAAAGGATTGGGTTGTAGGTGCGAAACTATCCCAATAATGAGGATAGCTACTTGAGTTAATCATAAGAGTGGTAAAGTGGATAAGATAACTCAAATATTTTTATTAAAATCATGAGAATTCATTTCAACCCCTAAGTGAGACAATTAAATTATCAATTTAGTTCAAATAAGATAGAGTTAGTATTAATTCAAAGTAAGTTTCCGCTAAAACAAAGACATTAAAGCAAGAATTCAAAGCATGAGTAGTCCTTAATTTCGATATCGCTCTAATGTATTCAATAACTCCTAATCATGGACATTAACTCAAACTCTTAAGTTGAAACTTTTTACGGAATTCTCATCATTGTCCCCTATGGATATACAAATGCAAACCTATATGTTTCTAGACCCAACCCTAAAAAAATGTAATGATGCAAATCTATATGATTTTTTTGGATTATTTTATTTTTTTTTATTTTTAAAGCAATATATGTGAATGCATGAGACTTGAAAGAAATAGAATAAGACGAAATACACAAGGTTAAATGACAAAAACCTCTCCCTCGGACTTAAATCACACCGTCTCGGTGTGAGATGAATCCAAAGAGAGAATAAAAATGCAATTTAAAGAATATGTATAAATGGTGAAATGTGATACCTAGGAGTGGATTGGATTGATTAATTGCCTTAGTTTCCTTTTTCGAGATTGGTTTACGGAATTGATACTCACTAATGCCCTGTAAAATCAAAACACACAAAAATAAAGATAAAATCAAACTCACACAGACAAATAAAGGATAGAATTGGGGGAGTCCCCAAGGGCTCGTTTAGCGTCGCTTAAGCTTGACGGTTGATACTCATTTAGGCTGATGGAGGGTCAGAGAGGGAAGCCGTAATTTCCTCTCCGTGGAGCATATCTCCCAAGTATGGCTTAACTCTCTGCCCGTTCACCACAAACTCACCACCCGACTTATTCCACAGCACGATGGCTCCATAAGATCTCACTTCTTTTATCTTGAAAGGGCCAGACCATCTTAACTTTAGCTTCCCGGGAAAAAGTTTCAACCTTGAGTTGAATATCAGCACTTGATCCCTAATCTTGAAATCCCTCGAAACAATTCTTTTGTCGTGGAATGACTTGGTTCTTTTCTTGTAGATCTTTGAACTCTTATAAGCTTCAAGGCGTATTTCATCTAGTTCATTCAATTGAATCAACCGTTTTTCCTCGGTGGTTTTAATGTCAAAGTTCAAAAGCTTTGTCGCCCACATAGCCTTATACTCGAGCTCAACTGGTAAATGAAAAGCCTTCCCATAGAGCAAGTTCAACGGGGTTGTACCAATAGGAGTCTTGAAAGCGGTCATATACGCCCAAAGTGCATCATCAAGCTTCACCGACCAATCTTTCCTAGTAGTACCAACTGTTTTTTCCAAGGTAGCCTTGATTTCCCGGTTCGAAATCTCTACTTGACCACTAGTTTGAGGATGATAAGGTGTAGCTACTTTGTGTTTAACTTCATGCTTTCTGAGAAGGCTCTCAAAGACTTTGTTGATGAAATGAGAACTTTCATCACTTATTACTACTCTTGGGACACCGAATCTTGGGAAAATGATGCTCTTAAACATCTTCAACACCATTTTTGCATCGTTAGTCGGACAAGCTATAGCTTCAATCCATTTCGACACATAGTCCACTGCAACAAGGATGTATAAATTTCCATAAGATAGAGGAAAAGGACCCATAAAGTCGGTACCCCATACATCAAAGATTTCTACCTCAAGGATAGGGTTTTGTGGCATCTCGTTTCTCTTGCTTATATTTCCTTTCCTTTGACATTGATCACAACTCATGATAAAATCTTAAGCATCTTTAAACATTGTTGGCCACCAAAATCCTGCTTGAAGAGCCTTTTGGACTGTTTTGAATATTGCAAAGTGACCTCCATATGATGAACCATGACAATGTTGTAAAATCTCATCTACTTCCTCTTCCGTGACACATCTCCGGTAGAGGTTATCCTTGCATAGAGTGTATAAGTACGGTTTATCCCAATAGTATCTATTCACATCCTTGAAGAACTTTTTCCTTTGGTTACCCTCAAGCTTTGGTGGCTCTTTCCCACAAGCCAAGTAGTTCACGTAATCCACATACCACGGCAATCGTTCACTCAAATCCATGACTTCCTCAAGTTTCTTTCCCGTCTTATAGCTTTCCAATAGAAGTTTAACGGCCATTTAATGTTCCTCGGGCATAGAATCATCGATGGGTATGCTCTCTTCAATCCTCATCCTTGATAAATGATCTGCGACACCATTTTCAATTCCTTTCTTGTCTTTTATCTCCAAATCGAACTCTTGGAGTAGAAATATCCATCTAAGAAGTCTTGGCTTGGCGTCTCTCTTGGCTAGCAAATGCCTCAAAGCGTCATGATCTGTATGCACCACAACATTAGAACCGACCAAGTAAGATAAGAACTTTTCGAAAGAGAACACTATTGCCAAGAGTTCCTTTTCTGTGGTAGCGTATTTTACTTGTGCATCATCAAGAGTTCTACTTGCATAGTAGATGCAAATCCATATCGTCATTACCCTCTGGCACTTTTTCAAAGAGGAGTTGCAACTTGGTAAGATTGATGCTTTCGGAGTTACCAGTGGTCTTTTTAAGAAACAATCCTTCAGCATCATTCTCACTTATCTTCAAATATTGTGTAATTGTCTGTAAAGATTCTTTGCTCTCAAATCTTGATACATGTACCAATTGAGCAATATAATAAATAACAAATCCGATAATGAAGTGAATTAAAAAGAAATACCTGTTTGCCATCAATTGGAAGTCCCGTTATATACAGAACGTCTTCAAGGCCAAAATCAACCTTGAAACGCCCATTCTTAAAACAAAAAGAATGATGATTTACATCATAAAACTGCAGCAACCCCGTAAGAAGGGACGAATTTTGTTTATGATGATTTCCTTTAATATATAGAAAGTACTTGAACCAAGTAGCTTCGAATAGGGGTGACACTCTTGGATCAACTTTCCAAGAGGTAAATTTGTTCAGAAGCATGGTGGTGTCAATGACTTTTAACTGCCCCACAGTGTTTAAATTGCTTCATGCATGTAATCAAATAGACTGTGAATCCATTCTGCATAAAACAAAAACAAAAAACAAAAACAAAGACAAATACATTATGTCAAGAGAAGATCCATGATTGATGATGAAATACATAAACTTGCTGCTCTAATCGTTTCTGTACTTTGTACAGGTGAGTAATACATAAGTCTTCATGTGATTTGCTTTTTCTGATTTGAAAACTAAAGACTATCTTATTTGTCATTTTCAGATCCAACCGAGCAAGAAGAGCTTGAAGATTAGATAAATAGTTTTTGATTCAGCAAAAATCTCTCTAGAACAAATAAATACACCCATGGTTGATAACAAAACAGAAGACACAAGAAAAACAAAAAACAGAGTACTGAGGCAGGGCAGCGACTTATTTACTCTGTCTCTGGAATGAAACAGACAACCTTGAAACACTCAGATTTCAAGAACCAAAACCATTGAAGACAAAGGAGCCTAATTTGAGAGATAGAGAGTATCATTCATTCACCAAATAACCTAAATAAAAATCTTTAAGAAATCGAAACACATTTGACATAAAATGTGTATTTCACATCAGAAAGCAAAAAAAAAATCTTTTTTTTTTGGATGATTCTGAAGATGAATTTGACGACACAGCCCAAAACAACACAATTTTTTAGCAAACTGATAGAATCGAAATCCCAAGAGCAAGATTAATCCTAGGCAAGAAATTGTAACATCCAATAGAGCAAAAGAAAGAGACGAAATCGATACAACATTTACAAAAACTGGGTAAAGCGAACAAAGATCCAAATAATCTACGGAAGAAGTGAGTAAAGTGTTGAAGAACGAAATGCACAAAAGAAACAACATACGAAAGATCAATGGGAGATTTCCCAGGCTCCAAACGAAATGCTGAAGCAAAACTTAATTGTGGGTGAGACTCGCCAGTCGTCCACCGAGAAAAAGAGTTATCTTTTATCAATGAGAGAGCAAAAGAAGCGGAAGCTGAATAGATTTAAGGGTGTCTTTAAGAACTTACGTAGTTTCAACTTTTAATTAGGTAGGTAGTTTTGAAAAAGTGATGGAAAGAAAGACTATTGCGTGGGTTCTACCATGGAATTAAAAATGTTTTTTTATAAATAATGGTGTACACTTGTTAGTTATATAATGGTGTACACTGGCGTTTATATATAACATTAAAAGTTATGAATTAATGTTATGAATTAAAGTGAGAAGTTATTCATAACATTAAAAAAAAAATTGTGATAACATTTATATATTTTTATTTATAACAAAATAACGTTGATTAATCTTAAATTTGTGTTCATTAATTCCTTACAATCTCTATTTTACAGAAAAATAGAAAAACAAAAATTAATAACATAATAACTTAAAAATTAATTATAAAACTTTGGTTTTTACATTTTCATACTGCTGTTAATAATTTTTTATTGATAAAAAAATTAATTTCTTAAAACATTTCATTACAATTTTATTATTTATTTACATTTTTATAGAATACAAATTTTGTAAAAACTATTATGTAGTAATTAAAATATAAGAATTTATTAAAGCATAGAAAACTAGTTATTTAAAATATCATGCTGGAATATATGTAAGAAAATATATAGTATCACAATTAAATAATTTAACTACAACACACATTAAAAGTTAAAATTTTCCAATATATTATCTTCTACAAATTAACTGCTTTTACCTTATGAAATGTAGTATTATCCTTTGGTGGAAAACAAATGATGAATACGAGATAAATTTGAGAGATGTTTGTGACTTGTGGTGTCTTATGTGTGTAAATTAGATTTCAGATGTCCTTTTTTTATAGTGTATAATAAATAATATTTCAATATTAAAAAATTATATATATCTGTCAAAACCACACCCAAAACCACATCATATAATTAGATAGTGCGGAACCTAAGTTATATAAGCAAAAAATGACCCACACCATTTTATATTTTCTTTTTATGTTAAAAATAAAGTAAATCAGAAGATAATATATGTCTTGAATGGTGTAATTTGATCAGTTCCACATGGCGATTCTATGAAACCGCGTCTTCCACTCATAGCCTAAATTTTATAGATTCATTGGTTAATTCAATCAATTTAATATAATATTTATTTAACACTTAACCAAATAGAATAATAATTTAAGTTGTGTTGTATTCAATAAATTTTTTTGTTCAAACAAATAGAAACGTGTAAACATATTTATTGGTACTTAAATAGTATAATAATATAAAAATCTAAATTTGGAAAAAATTTAAATTTTATTATAATAATAAGATTTAACATATAATGAAAAATGAAAACAAAAATTCTTTTACTTTATTATTTAATTTTTTTTTTTGATTACGGAAAACAAAAATAACACAATTTTCGGACACGTGTCAGAATCTTATTGATCAATCGACACGTGTCGTGATACTGGTAATTATAATTTTGAAACGTGTCGAACTCTAATGAGAGCAACCAAGCTTTATATAATAAGAAGATAAGATAATCACATTCCTAAATCTAATTAACTAATGATAAACACTTGAAACTATAAAATTTGATAAAGTAACCTTGTTTAGGGTTAGAGCTAGAGATAATAGCCGATTTGAGAGAGTGTGTGAAATTAGGAATTGTGAGAAAAAGAAAAGATGAGTTTTAATTTATAGAAAAACTTATGATAGAAATTTCCGCCGAAATCTCTGTTTGGTGGGAAATCAGAGTTTTTGCGGCCATAAAAATGTTAGAGAAACTTATAACATCTGAGTATGCTTGATACGATCGATACTCTGACTCTTGAAGCTGAAAGCAAGGTTTTTGCTCTTGCTGCTTGTGCTGAATCAATGTCTGAGCTGAAAATGTGTTTGCTTGCGATGATCGAGTGGTTAGCCAAAAAGGTGTTAAAGCTGAGCCTTCTCAACATTAAAGGTGAAAAGGTGTATAATGCGGGTTGGGACTTGATCTGCGTTGGAGGTTTTGCATATGTTGGGATTTGGATTTTGTAATCCCAACAAGGCAGGTGCATATTTTTCCATAATTCAAATTCAAAGATTATCTACGAGTTTTTCCATGCCCCATGTACGTTTTAAATTTTTGGTGCGATACTGTTGAAAATCAATGCAAAGTACAATTGCCTTAATTAACCCGATCCTGATCCGATCCGAAAAAGATAAAGCAAACCGAACCAAAAATAACAATATATATGAATAGAATGGACTCTTATATCCAAAAAACCGAACTCGAATCCGATCCAAACAAAAATCGAATGGGTACCCGAAATACCCAAAATATAGTTATATATCAAAAATATTAATTATATTTAGACTTAAATACTCAATTATCCAAAATTACAATTATAAATCCGAAAATATCAATTATTTTTAGACTGAACTAACTACTTAAATAACTTAATTATTCAAAACTACATATATTCAAATTTATCTATTTTTTAGTTTTTCTCAATATTTCAGGTATCCTAATCCGATCCGAACTCGAATAAAACCAAACCGAATCCAAACCAAAATTCTAAAATATTTCAATGGATTATAGATTTGTAGAGCCAAAATGACCGATATCCAAAAAAAATTATCCAAACTCGAACCAAAACCTAAACGCCCGGGCTTAGAACCTATTTTTTTCAATGTAAGCCTCTTGAGGAAAACATCTTCCCTTTCTGCCAAATAAAAAAAGAAGAAGATAAGGGTGGACACGGAATGTATCCTATAATTTGTTTGTTTAGATGTGAAATTTATGAAATTATTTTATTTTATTTTTTCAAAAATATATAAGCCAATGTGTACATGAATATATCATAATTAAAATTATATACACAAAACTAATTATATTAAAAAAATGCAATTTTCCAAACTCTAATTAGCATAAAGTTGAAACATTTTTCTAGCAAAAGAAATTCTATAGTTCATTTGAGCTTTATTTACTAGGAAAAAAAAAGGGAAAACGAAAATTATTTACAAGAACTAATCTCAAACAAAATGTTTTCTTATAAAGATGAAATGGGAGATGAAAAAGGGTTGCACAATCGGCTTCCATTCATTTTGGTAATACACTTATATATATATATATATATATATATGTATATGAATTTACTTGATAAAGGAGAAATAGAAAATAATTAGGAGTTATAATAAAGATCGTATCAAACTATTTGTGGTAAAATTATTTTTATTAAATATAAATTATAATTTATTATGTATATTTATCTTTTATTTTTACGGATTGGGCCAGGTCCGAATAGGCAGGTCTAAAATACGTCCCTGTATAGAATCTATGCATAGAGTTTCATCATCTCCACTGCGTCTCTTCTCTGCTTCAATGTTGTTATTGAGACTTTGGCATAATGATCAATATTGTTTTCCAATTTTTCAATTTTAACGTTACTAAATCCTAAATATTTTTATTTTCTTTTTTTGGTAGCAAAAGAAAAACCCAACTACCAGAAGTTGCAGGTATTAGTGTTTGTTTTGAGAACTCGAAAATGTTGTTAATATTTTGGTATGTTGTTTGTATACTTTTCGTTCTTAAATTCGGTTCAATCTTTTTCTATTTCCCGCTTTGGTTTGGATCTTATTTTAATTCTTAACCTCTAGCGCCCAAAAAAAAAAAAAAAAAAAA
>VBRH01000281.1:0-10640 GCA_014578085.1 Cardamine resedifolia | reverse complement strand
TTGGGTCTTTTTCACCAAAACAAAAAAAAATTGACTGACTCTAGTAAACAAATTTTGGAAAGTTTTAAGTTGGGTTTATATTGATCGGGTCAAATTTGTTGAACTTTTAGAATAAATGATCATTTTAATAAAAATTAATTTAAAATATATATAAATGTAACTAAATACTAAAATTGTCCCGTATAAAAATTAATAAATTCACTAAGGTTATAATATAAATTATGAAATGTCAAGTAATTTTTTATTTTATTTTTAAAATATCTAGTAATTAAAGTCGCAAGTTTTGTATAATTACTAAAAGTGCCAAAGAAAAAAAAATGTAATGGATTTTTGAGGGTTTTTTTTTTTCACTAACATGTAATTTGCAGGTTTGAACCAAACTAATACTATATTCATAATAGTACCAACACAAATTAACCACTACACTACATATCAAGTTTCAAGTTTTTTGCTCTTTTTCAAAAAAAAAAAAATTTAAGTTTTTTTAATACCGATTGATTATGTAATTCCAAGACCAACAAAGAATTAGAAGCATCTTTGGTCCATTGGTTAAAGGTTTAAAGGTTTTTACACTAAATATGGGGTTCGAGTCTCAGATAATACAATTTCTTGTATATTAATATATGCAAAGCTTATCTCGCTCCAGAATGATGCAGAGAGAGCCGGTCATCGTGATCTCATGTAGATCTGTCAAACAGTGCCACCCACGACCGCTTGGGCGTGCCCGCCGCCGACCGCATCATCCTCCGCCCATCGCGGGTCCGCCTACCAAGGACCACGGTCACCAAAACCCTTGTCCATACCCGCCCTGCTAACACCAGCGGGTAGACGGGTCAGCCCGCAGGCATCGATTTCTTCTTCGATTCGGTTAGTTGGCTTAGTTCTTATTCTTGTTCGATTGAAAGTTCTTCACTTTTGTTCTTCTTGATTCTTATGTTCGGTATGTTCTTCTTGATTCTTGTTCGATTGAAATTATTTGATTGTAGCTTTGGATTCTTGATCGATTGATATATTGAATTCGCAAGATAGAAATTGATCTAATTCTCTTGGATTTGTTGTTAGAGTGTTGATTTGTTGACTAATTGGGATCGATCTCTAATTTGAAGTTGCTGTGAGGTTGTTTCAGAAGATTAGAGAGAAACATTTTGAGAAATTTCATTCAAAGTTCATAGGAAATGCTCATCTCCGGCTTCTCTCTGATTTTTGTTTTTCTAGCTGAATAACTTTTAACTTTAATTCTGCATCTTTTATTCTTTTTGTCTTATGAGAGAAGAAGAAGAGAAGAAGGTCAAGAAAGAAGAGAAGAAGAGAAGAAGAGAAGAGAAGAGAAGAAGAGAAAAAGAGAAGATTCATTCCTTACGGGTACGCCCGCGGAGACCGCCAACCCGCAATGGGCAAGACCACCAGCACTGCCGTCCGCTTGGACTGAGCCCGCCACGCTCGCCAATCTGTGGACAAAGCTCAGAGTGTCCAAGCCCGCCCCGCCATGATACAAATCGGGCACGGCCCGCGGGCGGCAGTCGGAATTGACAGCTCTAATCTCATGTGTTGCGAAGAGAGTATGTCTATCATACGGATGTCATATATGTAGAACCGTCCGTCGTAGATCCGAATGTTGCGAAGAGAGTTTTTCCATCATAGGGATGTCATACATGCAAAACCGTCCGTCGGGAAGAGTTTGCGTCGTGAAATCGTTGTTCGAGGAAGTTGTTCATCATAATCGCATATGTTGTAGTCGAATATCATCATGATTAGATCAACATATATTTAATAATGATATAACATATGGTAAAAAACAAATTAAGAAAAGGAAATATAGGACGATATGTTTGATCTACTTTTACATTTTTGTTTTAAATTTTATATTTTAACTTAATTAAATAGACATTTGTAGGATTAGACCTCAAACCTCTAAATTGGCTTGTATATAGTAAATTAAGATTTGGGGCTATGTGGCAGAAAGTGATTCGCATGTACCACACATAGCACTAATTAATTCATTCAAACTTTGGTGACAATTTTAACCCAAACTTTACATATTTTTCATATTTTCATTCGAGATATAAACACATGAGAAATAGGACCAAGTAGTTTTTAACAAATAGAAATGTGTGCCCATTTATAACTTTAATTAGACAGATATCCTAGGTCCAAGGATCACCAAAGTCTACAACCTCATGATCACTTGATTTTACCATTTAATCTTTTGCGACGTGGATTTTTTAAGTAAAAGAAATTAAAAAAAAAAAATCGAGATTTCAGCTAAGAGATGGTTCAGAACAACAAATGGGACAAATCTTCTTTGTCTGAAGCCATTTTGTTATACATTCAGAGTGGAATGGATGGTGACAAATTCGGAGAACAACCAAAGATTCTCCTTCTTCAAACTCCATTTGGCAAACCACGCAACGATCAATGTCGTTTTTGTTATGTGAAAATACGTAGGTAGATGCGTTCAAACACGTGGAGATTTCGGTCGGAGTCATCCCACGTTTTTCGACTCCGATGAATTCTCCAAGGGCAATCAGTTCCTCGTAAGACAACCCGTCGGGGTCAATCTCATCTTCTTCCTCCAAGAACTCATCATCCTCAGGGTTGGAGTTGCTTTCTTGATCCTCAAGAAACTCATTGATTTCGTCTTCAGCTTCTCCAAATCCATTGCTATCGAAATACTCGTAGTAGTTCTCATCATTGCTTTCCTCTTCTTCATCTTCAGATTCTTCATCACTTTCTATCATTGAAAACCCTGTAGAGGCTGAATCATGAGTAGTAGGGGCAAAATGGGAATTAGCTTGGGAGGCAGCAAGAGCAATTTCAGAATTTGCTTGCTCGAAAAGGGTTAGATCGGGAAGTTTGTTTGGATTTTGCTTAGGCTCCTCTTCTTGGTTATCCATTTGAGAAGAAGAAGCAGCTTGGATTGTGGTTAGAAGCTGTGTTCCGAGATTTTATATGAAAATGGCTTTCATGTCAAAGAGGTTACTTAAACAACAAGAAATGAATAATGTAGGCAGCTTCCGTACAAAGTAATACAAAAGAAACATGTGGAAGTTAGGGTATCCCTTTTCACTGTTATAAGCAAAGTAATGCATTAAAATTTTAGTTTATAAACCAGATCTGTATTTTGCCTTAACTTTAGGTCTTCAAGAAAGACATAATTAAAGGTCATAGTTTGGATGACAATCTAATTCTTATTGATCTCTATATATAAATCATAACATATAATCCCCCTTTTACATACACCATGTGAATACCCGATATACAATTATATTCTAAATTCATTTTGAATAAATTCCTAGAAAATTACAGATAGATACTTATAACAAATATCTCTAATTTACTTATGAAAATAGGAATGTTAATTACCCTTATAAAACCATTTTCCTGCCACCAACCCTATTTTTTTCACCAAAACTGCAGCCTATTTAGTAAATAGAAAATAGGAATGTTTAAAACTTGCAAAAGAAAAAGGTTTTCCAGACAGCTTATTCAGACAATACGAATGTTTCTAAAGACAAAAAAAAAAACTACTTATTAATACAACACTAAGGGTTGCTGAGGAACCTAGAAAGGCCGATTTTGCTACCATGGGTCTCAACGTCAAGCTTAACTTGAGCTTCAAACTCCGAGAATGTGAATGGCTTATAGCGACACGAGTTAAACATACAGTCTTTGTCGGGGAACACAAAGTAGATTATGGAGTATCTCTCTTTCTTCCTCATCCTCTTTCCCACCTTATGCAACACACTCTTATACTCCTCATCACTTATCACCTGTATAAATTAATTATAATTTATTGATTCATGTTTAATGTAAATCTGTTTAAAAATGCATTCAAAGTTAGGTTACTAATTAATTACCTGCATCATATCCCCAAGACCGATGACTAAAGAATTGGCAAGAGGTGTGACATTGAACCATTCTCCATCTTTCATGAACTCTAGCCCACCAACGTCATCTTGGTTTATTATCGATATCATCGAACTATCCGTATGAGCCTCAAGTCCGGGGGATTCGGTGCACCGAGGGTACCGTTGAACACGTATCACACCTGTTGACTCCGATAAGAAGCTCTTTTTCCGGTCACCGGATAATTCGAGGGACAAGGTTTCTGCTAGAGCTTCAAATAAGGTCATAACAATCCTACTTACATGCTTTCCATATTCCTCCATCACCACTCTGCGTAACTCATCACACAGTGATTATTTGTTTTCAGACAAAATGAATGACATAATTATTCTAAAATTTTACAATGTTTTACCAATCAAGATTTATGAAACCATAACTTTTTACTTATCAATATTAATGAAAAATAAATGCAAAACTCGGTGTGCTTTTCGCTACTTTAAAATGTTTTTGTCGTTTTATGTCATTTTCCTAAGTTCATATGTAGAACTCGTGACTTTTCCTCGGTGTTATCAATCAGAGTTACAGTTACAGTTACAGTTTTATAAATCTAGTCGCCGGCGATCTTTAATCGGAGAAATATATATTTAAGCTTTTAAAAGTTAAATTTATCTATTCAAACTATCTGGAATAATAAATTGATTTGATAATTACGTTCTTTAATTTAAACCAAACAAGAACCATCAATGAAGTAAGAGAACGAAATTCAATAAAACGACTTCGTCTAAAATCTTACTTGAAAGACTCGAGCTTGGGATCAGAACAAGAAAGTGGATGAAGACGAAAGAGAGAAGCAAGAGGAACATTGATGCCTTCAAACAAGTGGCCGGAAGATTCTCGTGGGGCCCTCTTTACGGCATTTCCCGAGGGACTTACCGTATTTGTTCCCCAGTAATACGATAACGGAGAGTTAGCGCCGAACAGCGTCCGTTTCTTTTCAAACGGCAGACTCAACACCGACTCCGTTATCTCTTTCATCTGTGACATCAGCTTTGACGGTATCCCCGTATTCTCCAAATGGAATATTCCCCAGTCTCTGCATGCATCTCTCAGTTTCTCCATGTCCAAATGCTCCAAATCGATAACCGGGATATGGATATCATTGGTCCGGTCTAGACCCGGTTCAGTGGATTTCTTTGGTTCTGTAGGTTCGCTCATTAGAGGCCGAAACTCCGGCGGATATGACTCGGAGTTGCTCATGCCTCCTTTGAAGTGGACTCGTTGTTTCTAGTCTCTCTCTCTTGTGGTTAAGGACTCATGCATGTACTAGCAATGATATTATATTTATATACAAAATGAAGCGTTACAAAAGAGAAATATTGTGTCAGATTTATCCAGTAACTGACTGCCGAGTGATTGTTGTGTAATTTTATTTTCAATTTATTATTCTTTTTTTTTTTTAGGTAAATGAATGTCTTATGGTTAAATATCTGTAATGCTTGTGAACTTTGTATGTTCCTACAAGGAAAATATGGCCTAGTACCCACAATCGCTTCCAAAGGTGAGACTTAATTTTGTAGAATATCTCCCTTTGTATACTTCTGCTAAGAGAGAGTTTGGTTATGAAATCATTCTCCACATCTGCATTCCAAGGAGAGCAATATTAAACCCTTCCACGTCTCTAAATCCCAAGTCTCTTTCTCTTTGTGGTACACTAAGAGCACTTCCAAGAGTTCTCAATGGAGTTCTAATGATTTAAAAAAATAAAAAATAATGAATAAAGAAGAAAGAAGATTTGATGGGGTTCTCATATGAGATATTTTAAGAATCCTGTAAGAACTCCATTTTACAAATGTTATTGTATTATTGGTCTATTTTATTTTTAACATAAATTTTAATTAAATAATTAAATGAAATTAGAAATACTAATATAATATTTGGTGAGAAACCCATTTGAGATTCTTACCAATAGAGAAGCTCTAATTTGGTAGCAAGTCTTTCAATGAATTTCTCACTCTCTCTTCACTTCAACTCCAAAACTTGGCCACTCTCTCTCTCTCGACTTCAACTCCAAAACTTTGCCACTATTGGTGTAAGCTTTTCACACATTGTATTGGGGAGTCGGAAACATAGAATAGTATTAGATGTATAATAAAAATGAAAGATAAAAACATAGCATAGTATTAGATGCATAGCATAGAGAAAATATAGAAGACAAGGTGGTAAGCTTTCCACACAAGTTTTTATCTCTAATTTTTATATTAAAATATCCAGATTCATTTAAAACTCTGGATATCTTATTTTCTATAGCATATTTGCCAAATCATAATATTAGATGTAGAATTTCCTATATTTTGCCTGTGACAAATGTGGCGACAATGCTAAGCCACATGTCACTAATTCCTTGGCCATCTTCTCACCATTAATATCCCATCTCCCAAACTAACACTCTTCTTTAACACACACAAAACAAAACAGACATTAATGTTCACTCTCTTGTTCACGTGAAAAAACAGATTGCGTTTGGATAAAACACAGCAGAATCGATTTTTGGTATCATCATATCTATCTATAAATATATACTTCACATACATAAACCTCTCAAACCAAAACTGAGATGAATGTTGGAGTTCGACTTCTTTTGTTTGTCATACTAACTCTTCCACTCGTTACATCTTCATCCCGAAACACTCTTTCTGTTTCAGGTTTCATCTCTTTTAAGTGATTCTTCTTTCTTTATGTCTTGATTCATTGAATTATCATGATGTTCTGATTCTGTTTTTGGGTTTGAATTGGTTTTATTTGTTAGGATTTGCGAAGACATGGACTGCAAGAAGATTGTTGATGGTGAACATCGAGGATTATGGTGATCCAGCAGCAAACACAAGACACGATCCCAGCGTTCCGACCAATGCAGAAGCTGACACAACACCCTAAAACTCTTTTGAGTTTTTACTTGTTTAGCCTATGTTGAATAAATATATCTAATATCTGTTTTATGCTACTCGAATTACCATTTTCTATAATCTGTAATCTGTATATTCATCTGAGTAGTAAAAACAAAATCTTAAAAAATCATTTGAGCTATATTTATCAACCAGACAATTTGGGTGTTGGTGTTAAGACAAAACATGGGCATTTTAGCACATTAGCTTTTACCATAAACACTAGACTCAGTAGCTTCCTGTGACAAATGGTTTCGTCAGAGTTGTGCTGATGAGATCACTCAACTCGATCTCCCCTGGGAATCTCCCTTCTTTCAATTTAGAGAACACCTACAAAGACAAAATATTGGATTTGATTAGCTTTACTTAAACATTTAGCACAAAACTATATATCTTATAACCAAAGCTTATAAATGCTGTAAAGAGATATAAAACTGACCAATTCCCCATTGCAGCTAACTTCAAAGGCGCCGAAACAGTTACCGATAATCCAAGTGGAGGCCATGGACCCGAATCTATTCGCCCTCAAAGAATAGTACCAATTCAAGCAGGAGGCTGCGTAATTCCGATCATGGGAAATATATGTTCACCTCCCATTATGATACCGATAACCCCCAACTGGCACAACCTTAGCTAGAAGACGTTCAGTGGCCCATTTGGTGAAGTTATCTTCTTTTAGGATAAAAGACGTGATTAAGGCGCCGGGATTATCGGAAGCGTTTAGCGAATAAAGATTTATGGCTGGTGTAGCGGGTGCAGTGGGGATTATCACACCTGACATGATGTTAGAGATGGCGGTAACTTTGGTTTAAACAAGAAGAAGAAGTAGATGGCGGCGGTTTCGTGAAGAAAGGGCAGCGGGTAGGTGTAGAAGCTCTGTTTCGAAGATCGTAAAACAGAGGAGAGCGGCCAAGAAGAAGAACAAGATAAAAAAAAAAAAAAAGGGTTTTGTGAGTATCTTGTTCTGCTCTGATACCATAAAATAATATGAAAGGTTTGATCTATTCATTCACAATGTGTTGATATTTATACATGAAGGTGTTTTCTTTAATCTTTAGGATTTCCTTTTCCTAGATAATATCGAATATATATACAGTATCTATAATATAGGCCCATTAACTTGCTTGATCTATCTATAAAGCAGGTAGATTAACTTAATCAAGTCGACATATCTAAAGTATATATCACTGCGAGGGCTTATTGTTATGCGTAGCCAAAGATAACTCAAGGCTCATGGTGTGGAAGCCTTATTTGGGTCAAACAAGGTGGATCGTACCGTAACAGACTTATACAGTATGGACATGTATGTTCTAGGATACGACATCAACCATAACCACAAAATATTTAGGTTTGTGGTAATTACATTCAGAAGAATATCTTTTCCGGTATGTAATCTACGACTTTAGTTCTAATTCATGGAGGGTTCTAGACGTTACTCCCGACTGGGCAATAGACTATATATTATCAACGCAGTGTGTCTTTGAAGGGAAGTTCTTACTTTTTTGCTAAAGAAAAAATAAGACCTAAGATTCCTGATGGATATATAAGGATGTCATATCGTAAAGATTTCTTGCTTTGTTTTGATTTTACAAGAGAGAGATCTGGACCGCGTCTGCCTCTTCCGTTTCAGTCTAAGCGCTATGAGATTGTGACCCTCTCATGTGTTAAAGAAGAGCAGCTCGCGGTGCTATATCAACAGAAAGAGAATTTTTCTCACATATTACATATTTGGATCACGACTACGATCGAGCCCAACACTCTTTCTTGGAGCAAGTTTTTGAGAGTGGATATGAGACCATTTTCACTAACTGGTGTTCAGTTTAAAAATGCAGCTGGGAGCTTCCTCGTTGACGAGGAAGAGAAAGTCGTTGTGCTTTTCGATCTTGACGGAGATCTACAAACCAAGCCCGCTCTGTACCATAAAGCTTTTATCATAGGAGAAGATGGATACTTTAAATCTGTGAGTCTCGGAAAAGCTCCCAAAGTCGGGGGACCTTGTCCCATAACCGGGCTTCTTCCAAAAATTTATTGTCCCTCACTTGTGTGCTCTTCTTCTTCTTATCTTCCGAGTTTGGTGCAACTCACCAACCAACCTCGTAAAAGGAAAGAAAGAGATGATTAGATTTGTTTTTCTGCAAGAAACTCCCTCTAGATTCCAGTTTTTTTAGTTGATCTTTTATCACTTGTTCAGTTGCAAAATAAAACAGATGAGATCAATTTGCATAAAGGAATGTCTTTTTTCACGTTTCCTTCCCTTCGTCCGTGAGATGACTACGTTCCTTGTTTGTTTCTTGCATTGTTGACTGACTGCTACTCAATTATCATTTTCGTTTCAAACAATCATTATGAAACCAATTTACTTTTTTTTTTCATTTAAACATAACATTATAAGCCATGACATAAAGTCATACAGTTTTTCTTCAAGATGTTACAAGTAGTGAGCAACAAAGGGTACTTTTGTTTATAGATGCAATTAAATGGAGTAATATGTAGAAAGAAATCACATAACAATTACATCAACTAAAACCAGGTATTGTAGTTGCTCTTTTTGGATCTTTTTGGTTGATCTTGACGTATATATATAGGACCCATATGCAGCTACGAATCAATACAAGTGAAAAATGGACAAAAAAGCATTCGATAGAAAGAGGACCGTCCCCTATATACGGTCTTCTATTATGTCCACAACACACTGCTTTATTTCTTCACATTTACTGGTGGATCTTGATCTGATATGTCGTGTGCTCATCAGCCAAATTCGTGATAAAGACATTCCTTCTTTTTAGATATATATATATATATATATGCATACAAATAGAATCCAACATAACACGGAATTTTTTGTCTTGGCCAATTTGTGAAGATGATGAACACCAAGATTGATTGTAGACGTCCAACTAATAAAAATTCATCGAACTAATCAGATTGAGTAATGAGTAAGAACAGTAAGAAGATGATCTTTAGGAATTACACAATGATAAAGAAGCTATTATATACGAATTTGAATGAAGATTACATTCTGTCGGCTACCAAATAAACTATGTAAACACAAAATTATCGGTTGTATTTAAAAAATCATTAAAAATAGATACAGTAAAATAGTATATATATATATATATATAACTATAGTAACAAAAGCAGCTGTTCTTCTGACCAAGATCCAAAAATAATCAGCTTATGTAATTCTGTAAAGTAATTTAGATAAGCTCATACTGAATTCGATGGAAAAAAAAGTATGAAAATTATAATGTAGTGTACGATAGATATTTGTCAATTAGATAAGTTATAGTTTATCTACCAGCAACAAAATAAATTATAATATAATCACTACTCCGAGTCTCCAATAAATTACTTTAAAGATCATTGATCTACCTCTCCACTGGTATAGTAGGGACTTTCTAAATAAGTGTGTGTTTAAGATTTCAGATTTGAATATTGTTACAGAAGAAAAAAACAGTCAACTTTTTTTTTTAATCTCTGACTTGAATGAATAGAGACATAAGACATCATCTACATTTTACTGTTTAGCTATTAAAATTAAACCGAGCTGATTAAGTTTTCCGGTTCATTTTGATGACATCAAACCGATAACAATTGGATCATAAGACCAAATGTAAACATTATAAAATAGTGGAACTATACGGGTATGTGGACGTGTGATGGTATATGTAATTGTGTATGGTATTTATTAAAATTTGACAAAGAAGTATTTATTAAACTATGGTGTGTAGCGGGAGAAAACTCCTCAGAAGCCCCAAATTGGGTCAGTCAAACCTACTATGTCCTTCCTTAATCTCTTATGTCCCTTTTTAATTGAAAGTGTGTGTGCAGACGAAAATACCCTCTGAATAA
>VBRH01000280.1:187136-202204 GCA_014578085.1 Cardamine resedifolia | reverse complement strand
AAAAAAAAAAAAAAAAAAAGCGGAGAAATTGTATTAATACAGATTTACATCGATCTTTTGTACTCTTTTTCGAACAATGGAAGATCATTCGAGTCGTTGTCAAATGAAGATGATAAAAGAGGGACCTTTTCCCTTCAACCACCTGCGGATCCATAACCAAGGCAGATACTCGACTTGATGCCAAATATAATTTCATTTTCTATCCTCTTTTAACTTCTTACTCATAATATTCACTGAACACCAAAACCGGTATTTCTAATATATGTCCGATCCTAGCAAACAGTTGTACATCTAAATGATATAAAAATAGGTTGAATAAGTCATTCATCTAATTTGAGATGAAAAGATTGAAAAAGTGATACAATTCATTCAACTAAACAAACTAAACAAAATGAATAAAATTATATAAAAAAATATTGTTTAACTCATTCATCTATTATTTTGTAGAGAAATGAAATAAATGATATTCAACTCATTTTTTTCAATTATTCATCTACACGAACAACCATTTCTACTCTAGATGAATGAATTGAAATTTTTTGACTTGAATTTCCTTCCTCTTATTTCCCTGCAAAATAGTAGATGATTGAATTGAATTATTTTTTTGTAATTCGTGTATTCTTCTAATCTCTTTAGTTGGATGAGTTAGATTATTCGCATATGGTGATAAATTGATAATTTAGATGAAAATTCAATCATTTTTATTTCTCTAATTATACAACCATTTGCACCCTAGATCCCATGGATCTTCAAACGAGTGGTTTTTTTCTTGAAAGATGAGTATAGACAAGTGAAGGGGCTAGGTTTCGTGAAAAATTCTTGACAGATTTGACCACAGATTACTATAAATAGGAGATCAAACTGACTCAATATAATGTAGGGTATGTAAGCAGCCAAAATAAATTATGGAAGTAAAGTCAACCGAAAAGTGTATATGTTCTCAAGACCAAAAATGGTTTACTATAATTAAAAAAAAAATATTAAAAACCATGGACCAAATCGAAAGTCAGATTTCGATAATTCATATATAATAGTAGAAAGCCGGATGGTTAACCAAATGTTTTCTTGGATAAGGGAGATGATGATACATACATACAAACTCAAAATCCTTGAATACATTTTTTTTTTTTAAAAGAACAACCAAAATCTTCAAATCTTAAGAATATATTTTTTTTTACATCAAAGAATCGTTAAACTTAGATATAATTTTGCACCCCAATTAACAAATTTCCGTAGAAAAATTGCAAATATTTGAAAAAAATTAGTTATATTTGTGAAAATTTAACCAAACTTTATTCAAACTAAACAAATTTTACAAACTCTAAACAAATTGGGTTATATAAAGTATATATTATTAATATATTTAAGTATATAACTATATTTCGGGTATATCGGGTATCCATTCGGTTTTTGGTTCGATTCGGGTTCGGTTTTATTGGTATATGAGTTTAGGATCCATTAGAGTATTTTATTAATTCGGGTTCGGGCTCGGTACCATTTTTTTGAATCGGGTTCGGTTCTTCCGTTCTGAATTTTTTGCCCATGCCTAGTACACAGAATGAGAGATAAACACAAAGTTCACACTCTTTTTTAATAACTCGGGTAGGCCTGGGCAAAAAACTCGGAACCAAAAAACTGAACCGAATCTGACCCAAAAAGATAGTATCGAACCCGAATCCGAATCCGAATTGACAAAATACCCGAATGGGTCCTAAATTTCAAAACCCGAAAAACCGAACCCGAACCCGAACCCGAACCGAAAACCGAATGAGTATCCGATATACCCGAAATATAATTATATACCTAAATTATATATATACTTTAAATAATCTAATTACCCAAAATTACAATTATAAACTCTAAAATATCAATTATTTTTAAACCAAAATATCTTAAACCCCCAAAATAACTAAAAATATTTGAAAGATTTTAGTTATATTTGTGAAAATTTAACAAAATTTTATTCAAATTAAACAACTTTTATTTTTCTCCAATATTTCGGGTATCCGAACCCGACCCGAACCCGGATGGAACAAAACCGAACATCCAAAATATCCGAATAGATTTTAGATCTTCAAATCCGAAAATCCAAAAACCCGAAAGACTCGATCCGAACCCGAACAGGTATCCGCCCAGATTTAAACTCGGGTGATCCGGACCTAATTGTGGTCTAGCTAGTGGTTTTTGAGTGGATCAGGGTGTAAAATCACTCTCCTAGTCGAGTATAATTAGAAAACAAAATTATATTTGTTGAACAAAATGATCTTGAATTCTAGAATGGATGCATCCCATGGTGTGTTTGTATCCAACGTCTGTTAGGTACATACAAAACATGGAAAACATTCATCCTAAAACGCAAAGCCAACTTTCCCCATAAACGTGATTTTGTTTTTCATCGTAGTCGACAGGAGAAGCAAGTTTGTGCCTTGCTCCAATCAATACCCACGAGAACACAGAGAGAACAATATATATAGTTAAAGCCTTAAAGGTTGGCTCACATGGTGAGAATATTGAATTATATATGAAAGAATAACAATATAAAATAATTGTGTCTAACTTTTGAAGTTTCGGGTGAGGCTACTCAGATTTCTTATCGATCATGTGCGACTGCGGATCCATATTTATGGTTGGTGGGGATGATGTGAAACCCTAATTCTTTCTTTCTTCTATAAAAGGTCTCTTTTTTATTGGTTTTGAATGAAACACGTATCATTTCTTTTTGGGTAACTTGTGTAACTTGGTTGACTATTACCAATCCTTATCTTCTAATTTCTTATAAGATAAGTTATTAAGATTGTCCATAAACTACAGATTTAATTTCATGTTTCGTGGACAAACTGGGCCTTGATCCTATCAAATCCCAAAACGAAAGATGATTTTTTTTTTAATAAAGGGTTTTCAATATCTATTAGTAAACTATTAAGCATGAGACCAGATATTGTTAGAAGCCCACTAAGGCTATAGTGTTTTCAGAGTAAGGCCCAGTTTATCAAAATCAGGAAATTAAGATTCCCAATAGCCCTCTCTCACAGCCCTCACAAATTCAAGATTAACGTTCATAAGACTTAAAAAGGAAAAAAGAATCGTGTAGAGACATAACCAAACTAGTAGATGATTATATATTAACAAACCTTACGAAAACAACAATTGAGAATCTCATCGTTGATATCTCCGAATCGTTTAACTATTATTAATTACTTCGTGGTTTCATGAGAGCGTCTGAATTGGCTCATAGACAAGACAACAAGTTATTTCGCAAACTTATTTTTATCTTTCTATATGTTTAAAGAGTTGTTTTTTTAAAGATTATCTGGAAAAAAAGCTTCATACTAATTTATATGAAAAAATAGTATTTGATTACTAATGGTTCCATTCTTTCCTCCTACAATGGCTACGATTTACTGATTTCTTTAAAAAGTAGCAAACTTTACGACAAACTTAAGAAAGAAAAAAAATCGTGTCGAGACACTAAACTATAGTACTAGATGATTATTAACAAACCTTACCAAAGGTAATATATTCTACTTTGAAATTTTTTGATAAATTTAACAAATCCAAATCCAGAAGATTAGAAAAAGAAAGGATCAAATCAAATCGGCCATTCTCATTACGAAATCTCTTCGCGTTGATTATCAAGATCCAGTTTCTAACAGTGAATTCAGATGAAGAATCTCAGATGTCTTATTGCCTCATCCCTGAAGCATATGTGCAACCCTAATTGTATTTATTTTTTTTAGCCATCGTGATGATAAGAAGTGTATTTTCTTTCTTTTTTTTACCCTTAAATATATTAAAAATAAATGGAGTTACAATCGAAATAAATATCCCCTAGGCCGGTACCCTAATTAATTGTATTTTTCTCTCAAAATCCGCTTAAAGTTTTTTACACAGAAAAATTGTTAACTGACGGAAATTTTTTTTTTTTTGGTTAATTTTATTTTGTCTTTCAGTTTACTTATTGAAAGAAAACAAAAATTAGAAAACAACAAACAAATAAACCAAAAAAATATATATATACTCAACACATGAGATGAGAAAAGTTTTGTTAATGATTAGATTAGGGTAAAGATAAAAGTCATAAAACCCTAATTAAGTTACTTTGTTATTTGCCGGCTGCTCTTAATCTCACGTAGTTACTTTTTTCTGCCAATCAAATATATCACGTAATTAATGAACCAACAAAAAATGGAAACGTTGTAATTTCAATATTTCCATAATTTTCTCTGCTGGCTAATATATAGAAACAACAAACAATAAAGAAATGGAAAATGGAAACTTATGACTTGATAAATACTCAAACAATGCTACAACAAATTACGAAATTCTCCCACGATTTACTCTATAAATCTGAGTCTCTCACTTTCTTCAAATTTTCATATTTGTTTCTCCTGTCTCTCTCTGTTTGATTTGTTATTGTCAATAGACATGGAAAACGCAACATCGGAGACTTCTGGGTCGAGTAGTGACTTTTTCTTGCCTATCAAGAAACGTATGAGACTTAATGAAGAAGACAACGTTTTAGTGGTTTCGAATGCGATAAAGAACGTTGCGGTTTCAGTAAACCCTAATCCAAAATACAAGGGAGTGGTTCAACAACAGAACGGTCATTGGGGGGCTCAGTTATACGCAGACCACAAAAGAATTTGGCTCGGCACTTTCAAATCCGCTGCTGAAGCCGCCATGGCTTACGATAGCGCAGCCATCAAACTCCGAGGCTTTGATGCTAACTCACACCGGAACTTCCCCTGGTCAGATGTCACGGTCCACGAACCAAACTTTCAAGAAGGCCACACAACAGAAGCTGTGTTGAACATGATCA
The DNA here is from genome assembly GCA_014578085.1 of Cardamine resedifolia. Taxonomy (NCBI): domain Eukaryota; kingdom Viridiplantae; phylum Streptophyta; class Magnoliopsida; order Brassicales; family Brassicaceae; genus Cardamine; species Cardamine resedifolia. Next base: position 197,385 of record VBRH01000280.1, on the reverse strand, counting down.
GAGACGGTTCTTACCAACACAAATTCAGAGATTTTCTCAGAATCCGATCTCAGATTGTTGCGAGTATGAACACAGTGGGATCAAAACAAGTCCGAAGAGAAGGAGATAAAAAATCGAACAAGTCTTTATCTTGTACGCAGCTTTTTCTAAAGGAATTGACACCGAGCGATGTAGGGAAACTAAACAGGCTTGTGATACCTAAGAAGTATGCAGTGAAGTATTTACCTTTCATATGCGATGAACAAAGCGAGAGAGAAGAGGGCGAAATCGGAGGTCCTGTGGAATATATGGAGGTTGTGTTTTACGACAAAGCAATGAGACAATGGAAGTTTAGGTATTGTTACTGGAAAAGTAGCCAGAGCTTTGTCTTCACCAGAGGATGGAATGGTTTTGTGAAGGAGAAGAATCTCAAGGAGAAAGATGTTATAGCTTTTTACACATGGGAAGTCCCGGAAAATGTGAAGACATTAGAAGGTCAAAGCAAGAACTTCTTGATGATCGATGTTGATTACTTTTCAAACAATGGTTTCGTTGTCCCTGAGGAAGTAAACAAGATTGTTCATAACAGTTTTGATGAAGAAGTGACAACAGAAAACTTCTTTAGATCGAAGTTAGAAGATGAAAATACCAAATCAGAGAAGAACAAAGGAGGGTCGTTTATGCTTTTTGGTGTTAGGATCCAAGTCCAGTAGCTACCTTAGATCTTTTATAAAAATTTAATTAGAGTTTGTTGTTGGTTTAGATTATTTCATACTGTATTCTTTTGAACTGCAACCCTTTCAAAGATTAGTAACTAATATAATACTCTACTGATTCAGTTGGAAACAAATTTCTTTAAATCAAATAATCTGATCATTAGTTTTTAATGGGAACAAAATAGTAAGAGAAGAAGGCTTAGATCATTCTCTGTGCAGCTTCCTCTGCAAGAAGCCTCTGTTTGGCTTTGGTCTTGAACTTGTGATTTGGATCCCATTATGCCATCTTCCTACTGCTTCTACTGTCATAATGATTAGTGACTTAGGAGAGTTTGAATCTTTTTGTTCTGTTTCTCACTATTCTTTTGCCTCTGAGAGTCTGAGTGGTTTTCATACCTTGATAGCCTCAAGGATTTTGCTTAACTCAAGCTTGTCATCGTTCTTGACTGTGGTATAGCACAAACAAGAAGCAGTTTTCTGGTGAACAACCTTGAATTAGATATAAAATAAGGTTATTTTTATCAACGTAAGTTGTTTTTGTAAAGAAAATTATTTTAATTTTTGAGTAGTGGGATTGAATGAATGAATAGCTTACTCATATTATAGTGAATTTTTAGTTACAAAGAACAAAAGAGTAATTAATGCAAAAATAAAGATAAATAAATATATATATATATATATGTATATGTATATGTGCAAAATGGATTTTATAAATACATAAAAAATCCTAAAAAGAAATTTATTTGGAGGATAAAAATTAAAATTGTTTTTTTAGCTGGTACCGTTGCCGGCGTCCTAGAAAATAAAATATAAAAAAAATAATGACGCCGTCAAAGGAGCATTAGTAATCTAAAAGCAAAAGGCTCGTCATGAGTTTAACGGCGACACCAAATTTCAAACGGCAAAGTTACATCATTTTGTAAATGCGCACACGTGTTATGCTTCACGTTTCGGTGGATCCAAATTAACAAAAAAATAACAAAATTATTCCTTTCCTTCTTCTGTCTTGGATTTTTGAGTTTTATCTTCCCAACCTCTGAATTTTGTTTCTCTCTTCTTTTATAACCAAGAAATTTCTTGAACAAAAGTTCTTTGCTTTCATCGCGTTTGGTGTTAATCTTCATCTGGGTATTCTCAAAAACTCAAACTTTTTATCTTAACTTTGCGAAAATTTTCTACTTTGTAGTACCGTTGCTTTGATCGAGATTCTTCTCGTGATTTATAGATCTTATTTGGTTACATTCAGTTCCTAATTTGTTCATAAAGTAAAGGCAGATACTATGATTTGTTGCTAGATTAGATCGGATCAAGACTCTTCATTCTCGTTTTTGCTAGCGTATTTTCAAGTCTTGTTTATTATTCAATTAAGACTCTTTCTTGTGTAAAGATCTTGGTTTTGTTTCTCTTGATATGGTTATTCGTTAAATGAAATATCTTTAAGATTCTTGACTTATTGAGTTCTTTGGAATGTGAATAGTTTGAGATTATAACATGGAAGGAATCATTGTGAGAAGAGTTATACCATCTGATAACAGTTGTCTCTTCAACGCAATCAGGTAAATAAACTTTTTTTGTGTCAAGAAGAAGTTTATAGTTTATGTTTTGAAGCTTCTGTTTAATTTTGAGGTTTCTCTTTTACAGTTATGTCATGGACAAGGACAAAAAGAAAGCTCCTGAGCTGAGACAGGTTTCTTCATCTCTTTTAGCTTCTTTGATCTGTTAATACTCAGCTGCATTCAATGTTTAGCTTCTTTGATCTGTTAATACTCGGCTGCATTCAATGTTTAGCTTCTTTTAGTTTGTAATTGAGCTTCATAAGGTATTTAAGCTTAGAGGTTAATGATACCGTTCTTTAGTCAATCTTGATGTTGTTAGTATCCAATTCTTGGGTAGATTTTTGGAAAGAACGTTCCCACATGAATTGAGTTTTTTCAAGTGACCGCTTTTTGAATTTTCCGATAATAATAAATTTCTCTGAGATTGAGTTTGGTGCTATTTTGCTTAGGTGATAGCAGCAACAGTTGCAAGCGATAAGGAGAAATATAACGAAGCATTTCTAGGGAAGCCCAATGAAGAATATTGTGCTTGGATTCTCAATCCAGAGAAATGGGGAGGTATCTTTGTCTAGATTGTTTAACATTTCCATGATTGCTTAAGTGTGGTTTTGAAATGAATTTATTTATACATATCAGGCGAGATAATATATGTCAGTAAATGTCTCTTGTTCTTGATCTTTCATTGCTACTATCGTCTTTGATGCTTGCAGGGTTCATCATTGTGTATTGATAAGTGTCTTTCCATTTTTCTTTTGCTTGTGTAGGTGCGATTGAGCTGTCGATATTAGCAGATTATTATGGTCGAGAAATTGGAGCGTATGATATTCAAACTAGTCGATGTGACTTGTATGGACAGGTAATCATCAAATTTTAAACATCCAAATTCTGAAAAGGAAAAAAAGGTATTTGAAACAGTAGTTTCCATTTTGCAGACGAAAAACTACAATGAGAGAGTAATGCTAATCTATGACGGTCTTCACTATGATGCCCTTGCTGTAAGTTCATATATTCTCCATTTGAATAGAGTAACTTAACGACTAAACTGGTTTCTTAATCATTATTTCTTTACTGCAATTTTCCAGCTGTCTCCATTTGAAGTAGCTGATGAAGATTTCGATATGACTATATTTCCAGTTGGTAAAGATAGATCCATCGGGTCAATCGAAGGGCTTGTTCTAAATCTAGTAAAGGACCAACAAAGGTAATATATATATAAGTGTGAACCATAGTTTTGGTAGATGTGGGATTAAAGAAACAAGAATAAGTCATGTCATTTGGTAATCTGTTTCAGGAAAAGGAGTTACACAGATACTGCAAACTTCACTCTGCGTTGCGGTGAATGCCAAATTGGAGTTATTGGACAAAAGGTCATTTGCTTTGTCTCCTTGAATTTTTTCTTCATTTGGTATGCTTCAGTAATCATAGAGCTTGAATTGTGAAACATATAATTGAAATTGAAATTGAAACAGGAAGCTGTGGAGCATGCTCAAGCGACTGGTCATGTCAACTTTCAAGAATACAAATAAGAGAATGATTGAGATTTGATTCTTTTCATACAATTTCAAAAAATGTAATTTTCTGTTGTCAACAATTCAAATTCAGTGTGTTGTACAATTATCTTATGTTGTTTTCTTTCTTTACTTATATCATCTTTAGAAGGAGGATCATTGTTGTCTCACCAATAAAAAAGGCTTGAAAATTTGAATATGTTTGTTTGTCTTCATATATTTCTTTTGGAGCAGCTTTTTAGCCTTTACCGTAGCTTGTAGGAACGAATATAATAAATATTACTGTTTTCTTTTAATTATTTAAATATAATAATAATGTTAAACAATTAAAACCTAATAATAACCAAATGAATGTGCATCTTTGTGAATTTAGTGAATTTGCAGAAAACTAAGAACTATGTATTATAAATTGATGAATAAGTCTCTAAGGAACATTAGCCACTCTTACTCTGCTAAAGGTTTTTTTCTTCCATAATGATGAGATAATAATATTAGAGTACACATTGCTTAATTGCTAATGACCAAATGACATACATAATCTAAACTGCTTGCTGGCTCCGACTGCTTCACCGGTACATTTATTACTTCATACAGAATCGCAAACCGGTGAGAGATCAGAGAACCGCACGCAGTGCCCCGGGTATTAAAATCTGGTTCAGCTGTGATCCAAACCGGTTTGACTCCTAAATCTTATGTTTCAGGACATGCTTTAACTGAACCTTTTGGCTTTCGATTCGCGCTTCGATGAGTTTTGCCTTCAAACTGTTCTTCTGTGCAACTCTAGGCCATTCTATGCAACCTTTCATTCCTCCTCGGTTCACATGAGGATGATTTGCAGATTCCGGTGAAGAGTTCCATTGTCCAACTAAATCCATCATCGGGCTGAATCCGCCTTTGCTCGAGACTCTATCCGGTGAAACCATACCCACGCTTGATTTCCTCCCGTTTGAAACTCTTCCTCCATTCATACCTTCCATTGATATTACCTTGTAGTTGCTATCTCTATCTCCATTACTTGCACCTGAAGATCTCCAGAGCTTTGCTATTGATGAAACCTTTTTGGATGATCGTCTTGGAATGGAACACACTTCGCTTATCTCTGTGGTTGGAGTCATTGTCTCATCCCAACCTTTGCCTAAGAACTCTGTACCACCACTTGAGGCGTTGCTGTCTCGGTGATGGTGATTGTTGTTGTTCACAGAAGGAATGCTTCCATCTGGAGAGTAACTCGATCCTTGTTCTTCCACATGGCTCACGGTTTCCCAACCGCTATCATCTTCTTCAATGTCTCCATTCTGGTGAGTGAAAGCATCTGAATGCCTCCCTTTCTTATTGATCACATTGACGTCTGGACTTACCGTGTGAACTTTAGAACCGTGGCTGATTGGACTGTAAGCAACAGATTTCTCCATTTCCCTTTCATGGGCTTCACTGAGATTCATTTCTTCGAATACAGCGAAGATATCATCCGGGTTAGCAGGCTCATATGTAAATTCCTTGATTTCTTGGATATCAACCGATGCAGCAGTTTCTCTTAATAACTCTGCTTCCCTCACCTCTTTGACATCTGTAACAATATCTCTTGACCTGAGGAAAGATTCCATATCTGCTACAAGCTTGTTCATTTGTGAGTACCTTTCCTCGAGTGCTACTTTGGCATCAATAAGCTTCATCTGGACACGTTCCTCACGCCAGACCTCTGCCATCTGCAGCATTCTTCTTTCATCGTCCACTTCTTCTCTGAGGCTCATGGATTCTCTCTTCAATGCTTCAATCTCAGCTTTGTCTTCTCCGATTTCCTTGGCAAGTTCGTCGCAAACTTCCTCAATCAATTCTCTTGCCTTCCTTTCTTTTTCGTAGTCCTGCATGTAACGCTTCACGGCTAACTTTGAATCTGCAAGCTCATTGACTAATTTATGATTCACAATTTCTAATCTCTGACGGGTTTTCTTTTCCCTGTTCATATCGGCTTTCATATCATCAATGATTGCTCGGACCTTCTCGTGCTCCCTACTCCGCCAAGCAGCCCTCTCCTCGCTAACTTTCCTCAAGAACTGCTCAAGCTTCTTTTTGTGAGATCGCTTCTCGTTCTCAAGATCCTCAATGCGAGCATGTGCTTCCTCCAGCTCTACTTCAAGGGAAGAAACCAATGACACAGCATTCACTTGTTGATCAATACGCTTCATGTTGCTATAAATTTGGTGTACTTCATCCATTGTATCCAAGCAGACAGGATCCCATTTTGTTGCACCCTCCATTGCTGAGTGGGGAAATGGCATTGAAGGCTCGAGCTGAAAAGAAAACAATAGACTACTTAAGGTCCAGAAACCTTTAAGAATTTACACAACTAAAAACACATCAAAAAGAGGATTTTAAGGACTTAGGACAAGAAAAGCCCAACAGAAGAAATGTATAGAGTTCCAAGTCTTAGAATATCTAAGTTAACAGCTACATTGAGACTTTATAGCTAAAACTGGACAAGGCCTCATATACTAGCTAAGAACCAAATCAATCTCTCAGATTAATCGAACAAGTTTATCCTTTCCGCCTGGGGGGTTATAAGAGAAACTTTTCCGACCTGTTCAATAATACTTCATTTAAATACCAGTAAATTCACAATCAAATACCCCAATCAATCAGAACACCCTTTATTGGTAAAATTATAGGGGAAGGTGGACAATATATTTTCTATCGCATTATGGTAGAAGAGCGCTAAGTCTTTCGAAGAGTAAAGAACACCAGATGCGTGATATCGAAAGTATTTCAGTCTGATGTTACATACACCTATTGTTTAACTAATATCATTATACACCTATAAGATTGACAAGATCAACACACCTTACACAAAAATCCATTTTTTGTGGTAGCAATAGTGCTAGGGTTATGTCTTATCTTATTGCTTTGACCGCCAGAAGTTTTGTCACTGTGGTGGTAGAGAAATGGAACACCCATGTATCCAGCATTTCCCTGCAGAGGAACAAAAAAGATAGCTTAGAACAGTAAGCTAATGAATTTCTTTCTCCATCAGATCTTCCCTAAATGAATGCTTGTGAGGGAGACCTCCAAATGCAATAATCAATCAACTGAGCCTAAAGATAATTTACATGAAAGGGAAAGAAAAATGATAATGCAAACAAAGAGGATAAGGATTTCATAGAGCAGTGGTCGAAAATTGAGCTTAAAAGTAAGCAATCACCAAATTGGGTAATAATTTTGAGATAATCTCATACTTTCTATTCAATTCATGAAAACTAACCTCAACATAATCACAATCCAAACCCTACAAATACAGATGAGAGCACTCATTTCAACGCCTTTGGTAAAAATTTAAAAAATATACCAAAACTATTGGATCTCGAGAAACCAGAAAATTCCAAAATAATATAATTGTACCTGAAACCCTAACCCCTCTTTCCCCTTCCTCTCTCCGCCGCTAGAACTCGCGTCAGGAACTTGCAACCGCCATAGTCCAGCGGCGAGTTTTCTAACAGAGACAGGCCGTGAGATTTTCCTCCGATCCTTGCGGCGCGTAGTCTGTCTCTCAACCTGGTTACTATTACATCCATCATCCTCGTAATCATCGTCCTCTACAACACCGCTTCTCTCCTTATGCCGATCTTCCACCTTCCATTTCAAAAGAGGAGTCTCCGGCCGACTTCTTCTCCCTCCAGGAACGCCGGATCTTCGGTGACGAGTCAAACTCGGATTCCGTGCTCTACGTTTAGTGACAGAAGTAGCTCTTTGAATAGCCCTGAGATCTGGAGTGTTAGTGAATAGATTCGCCTGTAACTCCGAGGCAGGTAATGTCGCCGTCGGGTACGGCTTTCCGGTGACTTTCATCCGTTTCTCCACTTAATCACCGCCATAGACTAAGATTCAAAATCTGGGAAAAAAGGAAAATCAAAAAGCTCGAGAATCACAGACGAAGATGCGTGACTCAGAGAGAAAGAGTTGGTGAAGCAAAATCGCTTTGTGGTGAGAGTCTTGTGAGTGAAACGAGAGAGATGAGAGTAGAGATGATGTATACGTATATTTTGCAAAACCCATGCGTATTGGTCAACGGTATATAGACTAACACGACGTCGTATTATAAGGAGAGTGGTATGTACGCGCGTTGTAACGCGTGTGGAGCGTTTCCCTAAATTACATGGGGAGCTCTTCTAGCTTGGAGGTCCGTGTTGCAGAGAGACGTTGGGAATATATGATTAAATACTATTTTTAAAAATATATTGTTTAAGCAGATGAAATAATTGATGTACGTGTTTTTTTTAAATGTCAAACAAATGTTAAGCTATCATCAATTTTAAAATGTATCTAAAAAACTTTATTGAACATGCAATGCATAAGATTAAGTCAATTAGATCTCAAGTTTAGTTTTATTTATAAAGAAAATGTTAGATTAGTTTTTTTAATTTTTGACTAGGAAACAAACAAAGAGACGACGAAAGACATCAAAGGGTATCCTAAGTGAAGTTGTCGGCTCATCGGATTCATCTGCCTCCCCATGATCTATGTTTCACTTCTTTTTTCCTCTTAACAAAAAAACTAAAATAAAACACGATGATTTATTTTATAATTTATTTGTTTATGTCTAGTAATACGTAGCTTTCTAATAACCTCAAGCAATAGATATCAACATATATAAAATAAAATATAAAATAGATATCAACATCTCATGTATGTCATCCAATAACTTAGAATCCGGTCATCATACATACCGTCGTCTATCTTTCTCTACAAATCTAAGTTTTCATATCTTTAATTGGAGATTATATACTTGTTCCTATTTTTCTAACCAGAAGGTTCCAAATTTTTTACTATCCGATTAATCTCTTCATGGTAAGTGTAGCTGTTGAACAGTTTACTCACCTAATTTTATAATGGACATAAATCATGGTTATACTTTAACTGATCAAATAGAGTAATTTAGATAATATTTTGAGGGAAATCGAAAGTAACTCATTTTTCTAGTGTTTTCGCTAAACTACCACCACTTGGTTAAGTATCATCATTCATTTAACTGAAGAATTTCAACCCCACTCTAAGAACCACACTTTTAAACCCATACACATCATATTAGGTTTCAGATATCTTTTAGTCGAGTTCAAAACTAAACTATCATTCTCTCCCGTAAAAATTGGTTCTCTGATCATTAACGGTATTCCATTAATAACTTGAGGATCAGAGAGTTTTCGAGATGCAAACTCATTTTAAGCGGAACGATTACAATAGTTAAACAAAAGGTATCAGTTTAACTTTTCGGTATGTAAATTCCACATATATGTACAAACAACAGTAAAATCATATTGTATACTATTACATAAATATCTACTTACATTAAATCAAATGAAATTGAATTGATCAACAAAGCTACGCACGTCGGGTTGCCCACCAAACTTTTAATTAAGGATTAATTATAGTATATTTTTCGTATTTATACATTTCTATATGATAATGAATTTTATATGAACATGGAAACAATAGTTGATTAATGGGTCAGCCTCTTTAAATGTGCCATCTTTGGGTACTTCCCATGCGATTCCTTGTTCTTAGTGTGTCTCTCATTAACTTTATTATTTTCTAATTATTTGTTTTATTTTCTTGTTTTGTTTTTGCTTCTAACCCTAATTCCATGTTCTATCACTCGACTCGTCTCCACGTACATTACTTTGAACATCCATACTACTATACGTTATTATATATAATATCTTCGATCAATTGGATTTTTATTAATTACTATGCTGCGGTATGGTTAGTTTTTTGTTTGTTGTATATAAAATTCCACTTTCCAAATGTAACACCGATTTGGCAAGACTTATATACATCGTAATTTTATCTAATTGGACTTTAGTTAATTACGTCGTCTAGATATATCAAAAATCGAATGAAATTTTTTTAGCCAACTTAAATCAAGAAAAATAAAAATACCTTAAAAAAAATAAGAGTAAAAGTACCAAAATGACAATAATAATAATTTAGGTCCTACACAACAGATCTTGGCTTTATTTGATGATCCATGCAATCTGCATGGTTCAATTATAATAAACATGTACGCTGAAATGAAATCTATAGATCTGATGCAGTTGTTTATCAAAAATAATCTATAGATCTGCCATTTTTGTAATTTTGTACGTGTTTAATATTATTTTACTTTAGAAAAACTGTTGTAGATCTATTTTATGTACACTTTTATAGACATCAACTATTTCAGACGCACGTATCTAACCTTTTATTTAGAACAAAATTTTTTTATAATCTCCCATATTTAAAAAAAAAATCAAATTTGTGTCACCATTTTATTTATCAAACATTTTTTCTTAAAAATATGTAGAGGCAACTAAGAAAGAAATGCAATCATTTTTGTTGGTTTTGCATTTATAATTACAATTTGCAAAGAAAAACAAAATTTAACACAACATACTAATCTTAACATATAAACATAAATAGAAAATATTAGAACTCTATAGTCGTGTGTGTTTTTTTTTTTTTT
>VBRH01000280.1:160025-173037 GCA_014578085.1 Cardamine resedifolia | reverse complement strand
AGACAATTGTTTTGGTTGAGTTTGGTGGGCAATTGATAATAAATCTTGAGAGGTGTTGGGTGGCAGGCAGATTCGTTTCGTGTTTGACTCATTAGATTAGATTTTGTGTTCGGCGTTACCCTCAAATTCGGGCATCTACTTTACTTTTTTTCTGTCACCATTCAGACACGGTTAAGCGACCTTTGGGTCTGAAACAAAACCCACAAATTATTTACTGTTTTCATGCTAAAAAAAATGGTAAGAATAAAACCAATTACTGAACAATGAAACTTTAGAACATCAAAGGAAAAAAAAATGTAACTGAGTTGCAGAGATTTTGCAAAAATCATACGACTGCTAGATATTTGTTGGGTAAACTTGTATTGATTATGTCATTCCACCAATTCGTGGATTAACAATAAAAAGCTTTAACGTAAGAGATTATCACTTTGAATTGAAAATGAAACCTAGTCATAAAGATTGAACGAGATAATTAATTGGTAGATAATGGGCTTGGGCTATCCATAAGCTTGGGCTAGACTTTTTAGAAGCCTAGATTTTGGCCTGTACCAGAGTTGGTAAAAAAGAGTCCCAAAACGTATTTCTCGATGGTGGAATGACATTATTTAGTACCAGTAGTAGAATATTATGATATTATCCTATGGCCAAGCAGAGCTAACGATTAATCAGAAAATCGGATTTAAATTGAAAAGTAATCTGGGATTTATTTTAGGGATACTATAATGTTTTAAAAATATATTAATTCATTATAATTACAATTTTATATAATTTATTTTTCAAAATTGCGGTAAACACATGAAAACATATTTTTAAGACCGATATTTATGATTTTTATTAAAATTTTGAACATAAGTTATTGTAGAGCATTACAATCTCCTAATCTAAATGTTTGAATAACAAAATAAAATTTGTTTTATACTTACAACCTAAAAATAATCAGGATATGCAAGATTAGGCGGGAAGTCATCAGATTATGCGGAAAGTAATCGGATTAGGCGGAGAGTAATCGGATAACTGATTACTTCAAGGGATTAGTCATTAATCGAGGTGGATGGGGTGGACCTAGCGACTAAGCGGAGAGTAATTAAAGAGAGATTTTGAGAACAAAGATATTATCATAGTAAGAAGTGCTGATTGACCAAAAGAAAAAAATATACTGACAAAAACAGAGTAAAAAGTGCTACAAAACAAATATAGGTCTCGATCTAAGGCGTGTTTCAAGGGTTAGCAAAAAGACTTTTGCTTGATGCCCAAAATATATAATTTTTTTTGAGGAATTATATATATAATTAGAAAGTCTTCTCTCTCCATATAGAGTATCCAGCTAAACAAACCATTATAATTATTATATATATATATATGATTTATAGACTAAAAAGTAGGAAACAATTTATTATAAAATATAACTAAAAAAATTATCACTATGATGAGAAATTTTTAATTTTAATTTAGGATGAGCAAAAATAAATAATTTAGAAGAAATTTTGTTGATAATAAGAAAATTAGTCATTTTTCGAAGTAAAAATATAGTAGAATTTTTAAAAATGTGCAATAATTTATTTTTTTGGTTTGGGTTAAGTATTTTAAGATTTATGATATAGTTTTCAGGGGTATAAGGTAGGGTTTAGGACTTATGATTTCGAGTTTTATAAAACCCCATGTTTTAAAATTCGTTAGGCGCTAGTCGGGCGCTCGGGGTGGGTCTAGCGCCTAGCACAAAAATCCGAGAGTAAACAGGATTAATCAAGAATTAGTTTTAAAGTTTTTTTAGTGTTTTTATAAAAATTTAATGTTATGAACGTAAATATAAATATATAATTTATAATATAGTTGATTTGCTTTTGGTTTCATCAGTATTTTAGTGTCGTTTAATATTTTAGTTTTGATTAAGGTTTTAAATCAGAAATTAGACGTAGAATGAATAAACATTAATTTATGGTTATTTTTTGTAATTGGGCCAATTTTTATTAAATTGTGTTAATTTTTGTTTGTTAATTAGAAAAAACAAATCGGTAAGACGGAGATTAATCGGAAAAAAATCAGCTATGCAGAGATTAATCGGCAAAAATTGGTCCAACGATTAATTACTCCGATTAGGAAAAATCGCGGCGGAAAACTACCATTGAGCGGCTAGACGGCCAATTTTTAGAACATGGATAAAACCTAAACCTTAAATCCTAAACCCTAAAAATGTGAAGTTAGAGGATTTGTGTTATATAAGAGAATTGTCCTTCCTAAATAAAAAATGTGTTAAATTTGGTAGAAGAACTTTAGTTTGTACTATTTAAAAAAATTATTCAATTTTTTTGGACTTTTAAATTTGTAAAATATAGTGTATCAGAATAGTTTTTACGGGTTCTAAATTACATGTAAGATTCATGTTTGATTCTCCAAATTACTCCGATCTTCCACATTTTGTGTCTTCCTCCGCACTGTCTATCTTTTTCTTCTAATACTGTTCCCACTATTGTTGTATTTTTCTTCTTTCTTTGTTGGTGATAACTGAGTCTGTTTCCTCTATTTATTTCATAATTTTTTAATTCTTTAATAGAATAATAGTGATGAAGTTGCTTTAGTTTATTCAATTGTGTTTACGATTCACTAATCTTTATTAACTAAAACATGTTTTACTTTATTTATACAATTAGCTTTTTTATACTAATGTTGATTTGAGATATTGTTAAGTTTATTTTATTAAACAAAAATATAGTAGAAATGTCAAAAAATTTAAATTCATATTAGCTCTCTATGTATTTGGGCACGACTCATGTCCGGAATGTTTATTTTTTAAAACTGATTTACGATTGTGTTTGCATTTTACATGTAACGATGATTAGAATATTGTAACATGAAAATTCAAATGTAAACATAAACGACCAATCGATACCGATAATAATATGTGAGTGAATAGTGATTAGCAACATAACGTAAATCATGAAAAATGATCATTTAAAATAGATATTCTTTCTGTTTCATAGTATAGTTTTAAAGTTTTAAATTTGTTTTATTTTAAATGTTGTTTTCAATGTTTTTATATCCGACCCGGACAATGAACCGGATTACTTTCCGGGTCACTGGGTTACCGGTTGACTCGGATCAACCGCGGGGGAAATAAAATAAATAATATTTTATATATTATTAAGTAAATATAAATACAAAACAACACAAAAACTAAGCTGTAATAATATTTTAATAATATTTTAATAATAATAATTGCTAAGGAGATATTTAATTTAAAAAAAAAGAGAATAGAAGAATTTATAAGTAAAATAAATAAGACAAAAAGAAAGGTTAGAAAATTATAGATTTAGAGAAATCAATAGACGTACAAACAATTGGAATACGAAGAAACGAACCCAGAGCTGGAGTCGATGTGGAGAGGATGTGGAGAGGAGACGAGAAAATTTGAATTTTTTTTTAAAGTATTGTAAATCCTATATTTTAATTACAAAATCAAATCTTTAATTTGAAATAAACGAATTTTAAAATCAAATTTTCAAAAAAATGAAAGATTTTTTCAAACCGGTATCCGGCGGGTTCGACCAACTCACCGGATCCCGGACTAATAACGGGTTTTTCAGATTTTTCCGGTTTTTAAATTACCGATGTTTAGCATGAAAATTGGAACGAAAAAACACCTGGATCCCGAGTCAACCGGTGGGCCGGTGCGGGTCTCAAAACATTAGTTGTTTTGTATTTCTAATGTAGTTTTTTTATGAAATTTCTAATATTAACTTTATTATTTTAATGTAATGACCAATAAAAAATGTTTAGTATATTAATAAAGGATAAAAAGAAAAATTTATTGTTTTCTTAATTGTAAAAAACCTTAAACTAAATGAAATAGAAGGAGTAAAAATTTGTGCAAACTACAAAACAATTAGAATAGATTCCTTTATTTTCTTTCACTATAACGTAGCCACGTAGGTGGTCATCAGGATAAACTGCGGTAGACAAATTAATTGATGTGATTAACAATAAACATGTGAAATAAGTAACTGAACACCGTTTTATGGTTCCATTCGGGGTCTATAATAAAACATAGCCACTAAGGCACTGCCAAGGTCACAAGTAATCAACCAGATACAAACAAACGAATTTATTCAAATCATTCACAATTATTAACTTTTTCATTAAAAAAAATCTGTATAATTATGTATTCGGTTGATCATGAGCATTAATTGAGTTAGATATTCAGATGCCTTTTAAATTTATACTACTATTTTCTTCCCGTAAACTTAAGACATCTCCCGCCGGTGGTTATAAACAGTTCTTTAAGATCTTCGTATAATAACTTAATAGGAAAATCATCGTACATTCAAAAAAAAGAGTGAATCAGTTGATCTAATGATAATTTGTTGTCTTACAATTACTTAAACTAATGTAGTGATTAAAAAGATAATCATAAAAATTAATATGGTTATTTGGGAACAGCCAAGCGGCACGCGTGGCGATGCTTCTACGGTCATCTGAGAAACCTAAACACATGGTAAGCGGGTCCCACTCCACAGCCTGTGTAATTCATCTTCCATAAATATGATTTTCTTCTATTAGTTTTTTTTATATCAACATATTTTTTTCTTTTGTTTACGTTTGTAAGAGATTCCCAACTTTAGAACTTTCGTTTTTTTTTTCTCAATTCTTAAATGATTTTCTTCTATTAGTTTTTTTTTATATCAAAATATTTTTTTTTCTTTTGTTTACGTTTGTAAGAAATTCCCAACTTTCGAACTTTCGGTTTTTTTTTCAATTCATAAATTTCTGGAGTCGGCCCTGCCTAAGAGGAACCATTGGAAGTATGACTGCAATTACAATGTTAGAAACTATTCAGATGCACTCTAAACATATTTCAGCTAGCTCCACTCGATTTGACCATTCAAACATCTCTTCTGTCTAAATTTAATAAAATATCATGTTATATATAGAAAAATAGCACACGATAAAATGTTATTTTGAAAATAAATTATTTTTAAAAGTCATTTACTTTTTTTTTTGGCGGCATTTTAAAGTCATTTACTTAATAAAAATTTATTGACTAATTATCCTTTAATTTAATACTTCAAATATAAATATACTCCAAACAATATTATTTCTCTCACTATCTAAGATAAGATAACTCATCTTAGACTATCTCCAATTTATTATTCTATTTTTTTACTCTAAAATAGAGTAACTCTAAAATAGAATTGAATTTTTTTTCAATGTATTATTTTATTTTTTACTCTAAAAAGAATAATGTAAAAATATAATAAAAATTGAATTACTCTAAATATAGAGTAATCATACATTTTACCATATTTTAGAGTGAAATATAGACTATAATTGGAGAGAAAAATATTCTATAATATAGTTTAGAGAAAAAAATAAAATATGATTGGAGATGCCCTTATGCCATGTGCAGTGGGAATCTCTCATAGAGTCTCTTATAATTAAAAATTATTAAAATATATATTTTAAAAAAAAATAGATGAGAATTGGTTCTCATTTAAGAGATATTTGAGAGATTTTGAGAGACCTTTAAGAATCTCTTGTATTGACACATGTCTTTTTCTAATTGGTTTATATTTTATTATAATAAATCAAATCCACAATAGTTTAAAAAGTTAATTAAATGTTTATATGTTATTATTATTTTATTTTTACTTTTTTGTTAAATCATTAAATAAAGTTATCTATTTAACAAGCTCTATTATGCATGATTTAAATTATATATTAATATTATTTTAACTAATATTAATTACAACAATACTATATTAAAATTATTTTAGTTAATAGACTAATTTGAAATATTAGAAAAAAACTCTAAGATTTGAAAATTTGAAAATATATTTGATATTATTAAAATCATGTATTATAATTATTTTCTTCTATATATATATAGTAATCTTATCTCTTCATCTTTTCACACACAATTATAATATTTTTTCCCTATTTATGTGTTTTCTTATATTTTTAATTTATTTCTTATGAGTTTATGCTAAATAATTTTAATTTAAAAAAACTTTTTTTGTGCTATTTATAATATATTGTATTAATAGTATTTATGGTTTTATTATTGTTACTGTTATAGATTATATAAACAAATATAACTAATTAATGAAATTGAATATATTTAAGATGTAATTGATATTATGATTTGAAATATATTAATTAGAAATTTTCTAATTTAAGATAAATTTAAAATAAATATTTAAATTATATTAAATTTAAAATATTAAACTATACTTAAGAGATTTAGTGTTTATAGATTAAAACACTTAAGAGACTTAGTGAGTCTCTAACTAATGGAAACAAAAAATAAGAAAAATATTTTTATTTGTTTCTATTGGTGAGAGACTCAATGTTTATAAATTAAAACACTTAAATAATTGAATGAGTCTCTCACCAATAAAAAACAAAAAATAATTAAAAATGTTTTTTAAAAAATAATAATATTATATTGGTGAAAGACTTCTCACCAATACACGTGTTTTTACTACTTCAAAAAATAACACTTTAAACACAAAAAATAAGTAACTTGTAAATAGCGTTTCCCATCTGACTTCATTTTACAGATCGCGTCACCAATCACAGAAAAAAGGAACGCAAACGCGATCTCTCTCTCCTTTTTCCCCTGTCTCTAAACTCTGATTCTCTCGCAGCACTTTTCTTTAGCGATCGTCCATGGCTGACGACATCATCGAAATAGGCGGCGGAAGGGAGCGACTGATAAACCCTGAGAACAACAACAACAAGGTCTTCAATCGCTGCGTGTCACATCAGCAAGACGAGCTACATAGCTTCCGAAAATACCTAAGATGGATGTGCGTAGATCACTCAAGTCCATGGACAGCGATTCTCTCTTGGACGATGTTCGTCATCTTCACGCTCGTTGTTCCGGCGATCTCTCACTTCCTCCTCGCTTGTGCAGACTGCGACAGTTACCATTCTAGACCATACGACTCCGTCGTTCAGCTATCTCTCAGCAGCGTCGCCTCCGTCTCTTTCCTTTGCCTCACCAGATTCGTTAGCAAGTATGGTCTCCGCCGATTTCTGTTTTTTGATAAACTCTGGGACGAGAGCGAGACCGTTCGCCGAAACTATACCAATCAACTAAATGTGAGTTTTTTTTTTTACAAGTTTTTCCCTAATTTGAAATTTTGAAATTTCGATTTATTTCTGGAATAAATTTGAGTTTGTTCCCGGAATTTCGGGGCATTTTGATTGATTTCTTCTATTACGTCAATTACAGAATTTTTTTTTTAAATCACAAATCTGATTTTTTGTTATTTTAGAAATTTAGGATTGTTTCCAGATAACAAAAGATATTCTTTCCATAAAGGTGTAAAGCGTAAACAACTAATTTCTGACACAAATTTTAAGTTAAAAAAAATAGCAATTCCTGTAAAGAATTAATATTCTATTCTTTTAGAATTATTTTGGCAAATAATTTGTATAAAGTCAAATTGAAACAAAAATAATAGAACAAACGAGAAGATAGGGAGAATAATGAATATTTCAAAGTTTGGAAACAACTCTACGCATCTTTAGAGTTGAGTGTCAAAGACAAAAGAAAGTATAATTATGTTGTTCTGTAACATTTTTTGAGTTAATTCTTCGCAGTAAAAATGTGGATTTTACCATATTACTTGTTCCACAAGCAACCTTCTCTCTTTTTTTTTTTGCAGACTTCGCTTCACATAGTCTCCTACTTTGTGATCCCTTGTTTCACAGCAATGAGTGCATACAAAATTTGGTGGTACGCTTCAGGTGGATCTCAAATACCATTTTTAGGAAACGTTGTCTTAAGCGACACAGTGGCTTGCGTAATGGAGCTTTGTTCTTGGCTTTACCGAACAACCGTAATCTTCCTTGTTTGTGTTCTCTTTCGTCTTATTTGTCATCTTCAGATACTTCGACTTCAGGACTTTGCTAAGCTCTTTCAGATTGATTCAGATGTTGGCTCTATCTTATCTGAACATCTCCGTATCAGACGTCATCTCAGAATCATCAGCCATAGATATCGTTCTTTCATTCTATGTGTATTGATTCTTGTAACTGGAAGTCAGTTTTCTTCTTTGCTTATTACTACCAAAGCTTACACAGAAGTCAATATCTACAGAGCTGGAGAACTCGCTGTAAGTTTTTTCTTCTTAGGACTCGTTTATAAATAAATAAATCCACTTCGAAAAAAACTCAGTTTTTGTTTTGTTTCTCAGCTTTGTTCTATGACATTAGTCACTGCACTTCTCATACTATTACGAAGTGCGTCAAAGATTACACATAAAGCTCAAGCTGTGACATGTTTAGCTGCGAAATGGCATGTATGCGCAACGTTAGAATCCTTTGAGGCAGTAGATGGAGAGACTCCAACTTTGGTTGCTAGACACAACAACAATAAAGGTCCTGATGTTATCACATCAACAGAATCAGACAGCGAGGATTATGGTGATGAAGAAGATGATCTAGACAATAATAACATCATTCCTGCTTATGCTTTCAGTACCATGTCATTCCAAAAACGACAAGCTTTAGGTAAAACCAAAAACCCCCCTCATCTCCAAAGTTCTTCTGCAATGCTTTTGTTTTTTTTAACTTTAATGGTCTTTGCTTAATTTTGTGTAGTGAGTTATTTCGAGAATAACAGAGCAGGAATCACAGTGTATGGGTTTACACTTGATAGAGGTACACTTCATACAATTTTCGGACTTGAATTGTCTCTTGTTCTTTGGCTTCTCGGTAAAACCATTGGCATTTCTTGATTCTCTTGTGGGAACATCAAGAAACTCTCGATGTTTTGGCACAGAATCACTTTTAAATTATTTATCTTTTTTAATTCCATAGTAAATCAATTTATATGTGCTTTAAACACGTCAATGTATTATTAATTGTTATAGAGTTCATGTTATTGTCAAGGAATTTAATGAAAAAACCTTCAGCTTTGGTTTCATCTATTTTTTAACCCTCAACTATTTTTTTAGTAAAAAATTCCCTCAACTATGATTAGTTAATAGATTTGACCATCCGTAAAAATTTCCGCCTACTGTGATGAATGGTCATAAACGTCGAGACGTTTGTATTTTTTTATAGAAACAACAATTTTATTAATGAAAAACAACATGAAGTGCAAGTAAAAATCTCGAATTGGAAATTTAGGGTTTCGGTTTGGTAAATTTATTGTTGGGAGGAGGCATAACAACAACATTACTATGGAGTTTCCACAATTTCACAACATCACTTCGGTCTTTTTGGCATGATCTGTAGAAATAATTTTATGTTGTTTTTTTAATACACTAAAATTTTTGTTGTTTCTACAAAAAATACAAACGTCTCGACGTTTATATCATTGAAAATAACATTTTAACACTGTAGAATGAAAGTTTTTACCGAGGGTCATATCTATTAACAGATCATAGTTGAAGAAAATTTTTACTAAGAAAATAGTTAAGGGTTTAAAATTAGATGAGACCAAAGTCGAGGGTTTAAAATTAGATGAGACCAAAATTGAAGAATGTTTTCATTAAATTCCCTATTGTCAATTAGATTCAGAGAAGTCTTTTTTTTTTTTCTTTTTTTTTTTTACTTTTGTATTTGCAAATACTTGTACTATTAGCAAAAGAAATAAACTTAATTTTGAGTTTTGAATTACAATGCCATTATGTTGTTACATCATGATGTACGAAGTTATCGGTTACAGACTTGCAGTGAATTAAGGAATTATTTATTTTTAAAGAAGTTCAAGCTAAAGTAAACCACAACACTAAAACTAAATCAATCACTAATTATGCTTAGCAAATTGAAAGACATACGCTTCATAGAACAGAGACTTACCAAACTAGCCCAAAGGTAAGATACTTTGATCAAAAGACAGTTTCTACTATATATTATATACTTGAGGACCAAAGAGAGTAAGTTTACTGGCTACTGTGGATAGAGTGAACATGGCTCTCTGTAACTTTTGTCTGAACCATCAACAGCTTTTGTCTTCCTGTGGATTTTCTGTGACATTCTTCTGCACTGCCTCTCGGACATTTGATGTTGCATTCTGCTGTTGGGAATGATCTGTGTTGGATTGCGAAGAAGGAGGCTGGGTTGGTGAGTTCTCAGTCTGAGAAGCTGAATTCTCCTCTTGTAATGATGATTCAGCTGTGATCTTCGAGTTTTTGTCTTCACAATTTGCATTTTCAGAAATCTTAGTAGCATCTTTGCTCAGAACTTCTTTTTTCTCTACTTCTGGAGGATTAAGAGTCTCTGCGTGAGATACCGGTTCTGAAGGATCATCACGCTCGCCATCATCGTTTACAATAGGATCCTGTGATGCATAGTTTGCATCAACTGCTTGATTAATAGCTGCGACTTCAGCTTCAACAATTTGACTCATAGCTGCTTTCACTAGTGGATTCTTAGCTGCATCTTCAGCTTCAACTATTTGACTCATAGCTGCTTCAACTAGTGGATTCTTAGCTACCTCTTCAGCTTCAACTATTGGATTTGCAGCTGCATCTTTGGCTTCAACTGTTTGTTCCATAGCTGAATCCTCAGTTGGTTTTGCTATCTCAGGATGTGGCAGTGCCTCTTGATTAACTTTTTGATCCATTTTACCAACTTTCTTCTCTGTAGGTATCTGAACTTCGGCTGTACTAGAAGACATCTTTGCTGTTGTGGCACTTCTCATGACGCGGCCGTATTTAGGAGGAAAAGACTTGCCATTGTATAATTGCACACATCTTGAGCAATGCCATTCAGATTTAGGAACACCTTTCATATTGTGAGCTTGAAGACATTTCAAGTGATATCCTTTTTCACAAGCATCACATATGAGCACCGTCTCTACTTCTTTGACAGTTCCTTGACAGATTTGGCATGTAATTGCTCTACTCATGTATTCTCTTGAAGGTGGATTCCACAGGAGATTTTGTTTAGCTCGCGGTTGCAGAACTTTATGGATTAACTTAGCAATTTCAGCATGGTGGTTGTTTCCAAAAGGTGAAGAAGTCTGACCATAACTCACTCCTTTCATGCCTGGGAAGGTACCCGGTGGAGTTTGAGACATGAATGGTCTAAAGCTCGGATCTGTGACTCTAGAAGAACTCTGAACAGGAACTTTGCTATCTGATGCAGTACCAAATGATATGGTTGTAGAACTGGATTGAGGTTGGGCAGACCAAGATGTAGCATTCCCAAAATAATTTCCAGCAGGAACTGCTGGTTCATCATAAGAAGAGGTAATAATTTTAGAGATCATGGATAATTTTTACAAAGAAAATATATATATGCAAAGGCAGAAGTCACCAGTAAGCTTTCTACAGACAACAAAACTTATAAAAAACACTCTGAAAACAACCAATGGGGGTAGTAGTACTCGATAGTGATTACACTAAGAGCACCTTCATTAAGTTTTTAACTTGGTAATGTATAATATATAACTATAGCAAATCAACCAAATGACACAAAAATTCACCAGATAAAACCAAACTTGGGCTTATCAGATATTTTATCACTCGGAATATCTCTAGAAAAATAAAATGGAATTACCTGCTGGTCCCTGAGAAGCAGCTGCAATATGTGGTCTCTCAATTCTAGATTGTGTAATTCCTGACGCATCCTTAATGAAATGGCTTCCAGTTGCATTAGCAGAACTAGTGGATGCCTTCATTTCACTATTAGGCCATTGATGTGCCACAGAAACATTATTATTTGCTGCAAAAAGAATCATACAGTGAACATGATTAATGAAGCTAAATATCATATGGTTACTTGAAAACACAGATTATAAGCATAGTTATACCAGAAGTTGAATGACCTGGTGGAGATGTATAGGTAGAGGAAGAAACTATTGGACTCTTTTTCGATTCTTCCATCTAAAAAAGGAAGGAAAAAAAACATATTATATACGAAATTGCTACTAAATTAAATCTGAAATCAAATCCATAATCAACCTCATAGAAGATTCAAGGCCACATAGAAGATTCATCTCTCAAACTATATCTAAATTAATCAAAATCAAAGGAAGGTTTTGTTCATATTTGATCATGAATTGTAGTGAGATTGAAGAACAGAAGCAAAAGAAAAGGAGACGAACCTTTCTTTTCCCAAGAGCAAGCTTCTCAGAGATAGTTAATTTAGGTGCTCTAAATCCTAATCTCTGATCTTTAAATTTACCATTCAAACCCAGATCTTCAATCACAGCTCCAATTGCATCTTTACTGATTAGATCCTTTGGACTAAACTCTTGACACATATCTACCAATTTCGATTTAGCTTCAACCATTAGCTCAATCTCCAATTCCGTCGGATTTTTCCCTCCTCGAATTCTCCGCATTGCTGATAAAACAAGAATAATCTCTGCTACTCTATTCACTTCCTCATCAAAACGTGGCTTCTTCAATGGTGGATCCATCGATTCTTCTCCATTATTGTCTATATCTCTCTTTTTTTCTTCAACGACCGAAGTTGTTACTACGGATTCGAGATTTACCGGTACATCGCTAGAAGCCACATCCATCTTCAATACTGGGATAACCTCAAAAGGCGACGTTGACGAGAGGAGAGAAAGAGAGCCGCGAAGGAGATGAATCGGAAGATAGAGACTGAGAGAGAAACCCTAGAAGAAGAAAGAGAGGGAAGATCTGAGTTTTCGCAGAAAGGGGTTTTAAAATTTTGAAAAGAAATAAAAGATTAAAATGTCACAAAACCTTATTTTCGCGGGTAAAAATTTGGGGAAAATTTGAGAGGACGAGTCGATACCGAATTTTACAAAATATTTTTGCAGCTGAAGACGAAAGGATTTTAGAGATAGAGAGAATGAGGAAGCCGCACTTTGGCTGGTAAAGAGATTAAAAAAAAAAGGAAATAAATCTGTAAAGAGCTGTGAAATGTTGGGCCGTATATATTTAAGGCCTTATTTAAAATAACATAGGCCCATAGATTTCGTTTTTCAACGATCTCGTAACTAACATAGGCCCATGGGTCATGATACTCGGGTACCCGGATCGATTAGGTTCGTATATTTCTGAAGGTTTTTTTTTTTTTT